>VOQZ01000990.1:0-128947 GCA_008079305.1 Phytophthora palmivora
TGTCGGTGGTGTTCCATACACCACCAATCTAGAAGTATCACTTAAGGATGCTTCTGAAGTGTGCCACTTCAGGATACATTCTGCGATACCCAACCCCTTACCCCGTTACGTTGATATCGATGATATGGATCAAAATGCAGCCTTGGGATATGAGATTCTAAAAATGAGAATGCAAGATTCCTGAACGCAAATGTCCTCGAGGGTTAGAATGGTAAGAATCGTTTGAATGCAATTCAATATTCACTTGCAGTCTTGTTCGCAAAAAACGGTTTGAATCGGACAGAAGCATCCATCGAAATGGGAGAAGTTGCTACGCTTCCTATAAATGACATCCGAAGCGCCGATCCCGTGATGACAGGCTCGCCAAACGGTAATCCAGAGATTGACGACACCACGAAGACAGGCAACATATCTGCTACCGATCGCATGGTAACGGATTCTACACCTCCCAACCCTGAGATCGATGGGGCGGCAAATGTTGGTCCCGACCAAGACAACCCGTCCACTACCAAACATATGGGTGCAAGTTCTACACATGGGGACCTTGAAATCAGTCATACAATGAGAACACAGATCGAAGGGATATAGCATACAGAAGTCGCTGGGGCTGATGTGACAAGTGTCGATCAAGGTATTCCTCACGCAGCAGCTGCAGATCCAGTGATTGGCATCGCATTTTCTTCTCACCATCTGAGGGCTAATGTTAGGGGCGCCGACCCAGAGATTGCAGACCCGTCTGAAGCATCATCTGCCAGGCGAAGCCAACGCGCCAAACCAAGAAGGCATAGTACTCCGGATCGAGGGACACCCCTTGGAATTGAGAACGACGATCCAGAGACGGAGGCATGTTCGGTCAAGCGGGAGCATCTGAGTTTCAAGTCCATTACCCAGATAGTGGCGTTTCAGTGTCGCCACTCATTGCTGATGGATTTGGTGATCGCGTACATTTGGTGATAGAACGGCAACAACCACGATTCGACCGAACGCTCTCACTGAAAAAATCGGATATGTTGAAGCGTGCAAAACCAAACAGGAAAAAACACACTATCCTAGCAGATGGGGGGCTGGTGCGTTTACCGTTCATTACAACTTTCGTGCATATTACAGGGATAACGCATGATGCTCCAGAGGCAGCATTAGATGACTTCCTCGTGGAGAGCACAAAAGGGGGTTAACAGATCGATGCGTCAATGTCAAGGCGGTCGTCGGATTTGTGCTGTCTTGTGCCGTCGTGGCACCTCAATTTCGAAAACAGTGTTTGGGGAAATGGAATGATAAATCCGGCGATTCACGGTTACGCGGTATTGACTAAGTTTCCATTGAGCGGTAGATATTACGTTGTTGGGTCATGTGGCCTTGCATTGGCACACTGGGTTGGTCATGCATTCGTTTTGAGAGTGCTCAATAGAAACGTCGCGCGTTGGACGACATGAAAGCGGGGTGGTAAATCACGTACAATATGGAATAGGTCATTGTGTAAAAACGAGCACCTTGCTTAGAGGAAGCGTGGTATCAGAGGTATATAAATCGTTAGTGAATGGCCGTTGACAAGTCCCTGGTCTTAGGGGGCTTAACAGCAAGAATAGGGTAAGGCTTAGACTAAATGAGATTTAGTAGTTGATTAGACCTGCAACACCAATGACTACTTAACCATACTTAGGTTCATATAAAAATGGTCTTGTCTGATTGGCTGGCTCTCAGCCACCTAGCCGCCATGTCGGTGGTGTTCCATACACCACCAATCTAGAAGTATCACTTAAGGAGATGCTTCTGAAGTGTGCCACTTCAGGATACATTCTGCGATACCCATTCTGCGGTACCCCTCACGTAACCCCGTTACAGTTGATATCGATGACCCCTATGGATCAACCTTGCGCAATTTCAAAATGCAGCCTTGGGATATGAGATTCTAAAAATGAGAATGCAAGATTCCTGAACGCAAATGTCCTCGAGGGTTAGAATGGTAAGAATCGTTTGAATGCAATTCAATATTCACTTGCAGTCTTGTTCGCAAAAAAACGGTTTGAATCGGACAGAAGCATCCATCGAAATGGGAGAAGTTGCTACGCTTCCTATAAATGACATCCGAAGCGCCGATCCCGTGATGACAGGCTCGCCAAACGGTAATCCAGAGATTGACGACACCACGAAGACAGGCAACATATCTGCTACCGATCGCATGGTAACGGATTCTACACCTCCCAACCCTGAGATCGATGGGGCGGCAAATGTTGGTCCCGACCAAGACAACCCGTCCACTACCAAACATATGGGTGCAAGTTCTACACATGGGGACCTTGAAATCAATCATACAATGAGAACACAGATCGAAGGGATATAGCATACAGAAGTCGCTGGGGCTGATGTGACAAGTGTCGATCAAGGTATTCCTCACGCAGCAGCTGCAGATCCAGTGATTGGCATCGCATTTTCTTCTCACCATCTGAGGGCTAATGTTAGGGGCGCCGACCCAGAGATTGCAGACCCGTCTGAAGCATCATCTGCCAGGCGAAGCCAACGCGCCAAACCAAGAAGGCATAGTACTCCGGATCGAGGGACACCCCTTGGAATTGAGAACGACGATCCAGAGACGGAGGCATGTTCGGTCAAGCGGGAGCATCTGAGTTTCAAGTCCATTACCCAGATAGTGGCGTTTCAGTGTCGCCACTCATTGCTGATGGATTTGGTGATCGCGTACATTTGGTGATAGAACGGCAACAACCACGATTCGACCGAACGCTCTCACTGAAAAAATCGGATATGTTGAAGCGTGCAAAACCAAACAGGAAAAAACACACTATCCTAGCAGATGGGGGGCTGGTGCGTTTACCGTTCATTACAACTTTCGTGCATATTACAGGGATAACGCATGATGCTCCAGAGGCAGCATTAGATGACTTCCTCGTGGAGAGCACAAAAGGGGGTTAACAGATCGATGCGTCAATGTCAAGGCGGTCGTCGGATTTGTGCTGTCTTGTGCCGTCGTGGCACCTCAATTTCGAAAACAGTGTTTGGGGAAATGGAATGATAAATCCGGCGATTCACGGTTACGCGGTATTGACTAAGTTTCCATTGAGCGGTAGATATTACGTTGTTGGGTCATGTGGCCTTGCATTGGCACACTGGGTTGGTCATGCATTCGTTTTGAGAGTGCTCAATAGAAACGTCGCGCGTTGGACGACATGAAAGCGGGGGTGGTAAATCACGTACAATATGGAATAGGTCATTGTGTAAAAACGAGCACCTTGCTTAGAGGAAGCGTGGTATCAGAGGTATATAAATCGTTAGTGAATGGCCGTTGACAAGTCCCTGGTCTTAGGGGGCTTAACAGCAAGAATAGGGTAAGGCTTAGACTAAATGGGATTTAGTAGTTGATTAGACCTGCAACACCAATGACTACTTAACCATACTTAGGTTCATATAAAAATGGTCTTGTCTGATTGGCTGGCTCTCAGCCACCTAGCCGCCATGTCGGTGGTGTTCCATACACCACCAATCTAGAAGTATCACTTAAGGAGATGCTTCTGAAGTGTGCCACTTCAGGATACATTCTGCGATACCCATTCTGCGGTACCCCTCACGTAACCCCGTTACAGTTGATATCGATGACCCCTATGGATCAACCTTGCGCAATTTCAAAATGCAGCCTTGGGATATGAGATTCTAAAAATGAGAATGCAAGATTCCTGAACGCAAATGTCCTCGAGGGTTAGAATGGTAAGAATCGTTTGAATGCAATTCAATATTCACTTGCAGTCTTGTTGGCAAAAATAACAGTTTGAATCGGATACCATCTAACTGCGCTAGGATCTACACAACGAGAAATAGATTACGTGAGTGGATTGACAAATATTTTCTAGTCGTTTTCCATTCCACTCGATGATGGTGATGGATATCTCACTCCTTCTGCACAACCACTTCACGCAGAGAGCCAGTAGCGCCGACTCAATCAACGGCAATGAGCGAAAAACAAGAAGCAGGCACAGAAGCATCCATCGAAATGGGAGAAGTTGCTACGCTTCCTATAAATGACATCCGAAGCGCCGATCCCGTGATGACAGGCTCGCCAAACGGTAATCCAGAGATTGACGACACCACGAAGACAGGCAACATATCTGCTACCGATCGCATGGTAACGGATTCTACACCTCCCAACCCTGAGATCGATGGGGCGGCAAATGTTGGTCCCGACCAAGACAACCCGTCCACTACCAAACATATGGGTGCAAGTTCTACACATGGGGACCTTGAAATCAGTCATACAATGAGAACACAGATCGAAGGGATATAGCATACAGAAGTCGCTGGGGCTGATGTGACAAGTGTCGATCAAGGTATTCCTCACGCAGCAGCTGCAGATCCAGTGATTGGCATCGCATTTTCTTCTCACCATCTGAGGGCTAATGTTAGGGGCGCCGACCCAGAGATTGCAGACCCGTCTGAAGCATCATCTGCCAGGCGAAGCCAACGCGCCAAACCAAGAAGGCATAGTACTCCGGATCGAGGGACACCCCTTGGAATTGAGAACGACGATCCAGAGACGGAGGCATGTTCGGTCAAGCGGGAGCATCTGAGTTTCAAGTCCATTACCCAGATAGTGGCGTTTCAGTGTCGCCACTCATTGCTGATGGATTTGGTGATCGCGTACATTTGGTGATAGAACGGCAACAACCACGATTCGACCGAACGCTCTCACTGAAAAAATCGGATATGTTGAAGCGTGCAAAACCAAACAGGAAAAAACACACTATCCTAGCAGATGGGGGGCTGGTGCGTTTACCGTTCATTACAACTTTCGTGCATATTACAGGGATAACGCATGATGCTCCAGAGGCAGCATTAGATGACTTCCTCGTGGAGAGCACAAAAGGGGGTTAACAGATCGATGCGTCAATGTCAAGGCGGTCGTCGGATTTGTGCTGTCTTGTGCCGTCGTGGCACCTCAATTTCGAAAACAGTGTTTGGGGAAATGGAATGATAAATCCGGCGATTCACGGTTACGCGGTATTGACTAAGTTTCCATTAAGCGGTAGATATTACGTTGTTGGATCATGTGGCCTTGCATTGGCACACTGGGTTGGTCATGCATTCGTTTTGAGAGTGCTCAATAGAAACGTCGCGCGTTGGACGACATGAAAGCGGGGGTGGTAAATCACGTACAATATGGAATAGGTCATTGTGTAAAAACGAGCACCTTGCTTAGAGGAAGCGTGGTATCAGAGGTATATAAATCGTTAGTGAATGGCCGTTGACAAGTCCCTGGTCTTAGGGGGCTTAACAGCAAGAATAGGGTAAGGCTTAGACTAAATGGGATTTAGTAGTTGATTAGACCTGCAACACCAATGACTACTTAACCATACTTAGGTTCATATAAAAATGGTCTTGTCTGATTGGCTGGCTCTCAGCCACCTAGCCGCCATGTCGGTGGTGTTCCATACACCACCAATCTAGAAGTATCACTTAAGGAGATGCTTCTGAAGTGTGCCACTTCAGGATACATTCTGCGATACCCATTCTGCGGTACCCCTCACGTAACCCCGTTACAGTTGATATCGATGACCCCTATGGATCAACCTTGCGCAATTTCAAAATGCAGCCTTGGGATATGAGATTCTAAAAATGAGAATGCAAGATTCCTGAACGCAAATGTCCTCGAGGGTTAGAATGGTAAGAATCGTTTGAATGCAATTCAATATTCACTTGCAGTCTTGTTGGCAAAAATAACAGTTTGAATCGGATACCATCTAACTGCGCTAGGATCTACACAACGAGAAATAGATTACGTGAGTGGATTGACAAATATTTTCTAGTCGTTTTCCATTCCACTCGATGATGGTGATGGATATCTCACTCCTTCTGCACAACCACTTCACGCAGAGAGCCAGTAGCGCCGACTCAATCAACGGCAATGAGCGAAAAACAAGAAGCAGGCACAGAAGCATCCATCGAAATGGGAGAAGTTGCTACACTTCCTATAAATGACATCCGAAGCGCCGATCCCGTGATGACAGGCTCGCCAAACGGTAATCCAGAGATTGACGACACCACGAAGACAGGCAACATATCTGCTACCGATCGCATGGTAACGGATTCTACACCTCCCAACCCTGAGATCGATGGGGCGGCAAATGTTGGTCCCGACCAAGACAACCCGTCCACTACCAAACATATGGGTGCAAGTTCTACACATGGGGACCTTGAAATCAGTCATACAATGAGAACACAGATCGAAGGGATATAGCATACAGAAGTCGCTGGGGCTGATGTGACAAGTGTCGATCAAGGTATTCCTCACGCAGCAGCTGCAGATCCAGTGATTGGCATCGCATTTTCTTCTCACCATCTGAGGGCTAATGTTAGGGGCGCCGACCCAGAGATTGCAGACCCGTCTGAAGCATCATCTGCCAGGCGAAGCCAACGCGCCAAACCAAGAAGGCATAGTACTCCGGATCGAGGGACACCCCTTGGAATTGAGAACGACGATCCAGAGACGGAGGCATGTTCGGTCAAGCGGGAGCATCTGAGTTTCAAGTCCATTACCCAGATAGTGGCGTTTCAGTGTCGCCACTCATTGCTGATGGATTTGGTGATCGCGTACATTTGGTGATAGAACGGCAACAACCACGATTCGACCGAACGCTCTCACTGAAAAAATCGGATATGTTGAAGCGTGCAAAACCAAACAGGAAAAAACACACTATCCTAGCAGATGGGGGGCTGGTGCGTTTACCGTTCATTACAACTTTCGTGCGTATTACAGGGATAACGCATGATGCTCCAGAGGCAGCATTAGATGACTTCCTCGTGGAGAGCACAAAAGGGGGTTAACAGATCGATGCGTCAATGTCAAGGCGGTCGTCGGATTTGTGCTGTCTTGTGCCGTCGTGGCACCTCAATTTCGAAAACAGTGTTTGGGGAAATGGAATGATAAATCCGGCGATTCACGGTTACGCGGTATTGACTAAGTTTCCATTAAGCGGTAGATATTACGTTGTTGGGTCATGTGGCCTTGCATTGGCACACTGGGTTGGTCATGCATTCGTTTTGAGAGTGCTCAATAGAAACGTCGCGCGTTGGACGACATGAAAGCGGGGGTGGTAAATCACGTACAATATGGAATAGGTCATTGTGTAAAAACGAGCACCTTGCTTAGAGGAAGCGTGGTATCAGAGGTATATAAATCGTTAGTGAATGGCCGTTGACAAGTCCCTGGTCTTAG
This sequence comes from Phytophthora palmivora, assembly GCA_008079305.1. Classification (NCBI taxonomy): domain Eukaryota; phylum Oomycota; class Peronosporomycetes; order Peronosporales; family Peronosporaceae; genus Phytophthora; species Phytophthora palmivora. The sequence continues at coordinate 7,220 of VOQZ01000990.1, forward strand.
GGGGCTTAACAGCAAGAATAGGGTAAGGCTTAGACTAAATGAGATTTAGTAGTTGATTAGACCTGCAACACCAATGACTACTTAACCATACTTAGGTTCATATAAAAATGGTCTTGTCTGATTGGCTGGCTCTCAGCCACCTAGCCGCCATGTCGGTGGTGTTCCATACACCACCAATCTAGAAGTATCACTTAAGGAGATGCTTCTGAAGTGTGCCACTTCAGGATACATTCTGCGATACCCATTCTGCGGTACCCCTCACGTAACCCCGTTACAGTTGATATCGATGACCCCTATGGATCAACCTTGCGCAATTTCAAAATGCAGCCTTGGGATATGAGATTCTAAAAATGAGAATGCAAGATTCCTGAACGCAAATGTCCTCGAGGGTTAGAATGGTAAGAATCGTTTGAATGCAATTCAATATTCACTTGCAGTCTTGTTGGCAAAAATAACAGTTTGAATCGGATACCATCTAACTGCGCTAGGATCTACACAACGAGAAATAGATTACGTGAGTGGATTGACAAATATTTTCTAGTCGTTTTCCATTCCACTCGATGATGGTGATGGATATCTCACTCCTTCTGCACAACCACTTCACGCAGAGAGCCAGTAGCGCCGACTCAATCAACGGCAATGAGCGAAAAACAAGAAGCAGGCACAGAAGCATCCATCGAAATGGGAGAAGTTGCTACACTTCCTATAAATGACATCCGAAGCGCCGATCCCGTGATGACAGGCTCGCCAAACGGTAATCCAGAGATTGACGACACCACGAAGACAGGCAACATATCTGCTACCGATCGCATGGTAACGGATTCTACACCTCCCAACCCTGAGATCGATGGGGCGGCAAATGTTGGTCCCGACCAAGACAACCCGTCCACTACCAAACATATGGGTGCAAGTTCTACACATGGGGACCTTGAAATCAGTCATACAATGAGAACACAGATCGAAGGGATATAGCATACAGAAGTCGCTGGGGCTGATGTGACAAGTGTCGATCAAGGTATTCCTCACGCAGCAGCTGCAGATCCAGTGATTGGCATCGCATTTTCTTCTCACCATCTGAGGGCTAATGTTAGGGGCGCCGACCCAGAGATTGCAGACCCGTCTGAAGCATCATCTGCCAGGCGAAGCCAACGCGCCAAACCAAGAAGGCATAGTACTCCGGATCGAGGGACACCCCTTGGAATTGAGAACGACGATCCAGAGACGGAGGCATGTTCGGTCAAGCGGGAGCATCTGAGTTTCAAGTCCATTACCCAGATAGTGGCGTTTCAGTGTCGCCACTCATTGCTGATGGATTTGGTGATCGCGTACATTTGGTGATAGAACGGCAACAACCACGATTCGACCAAACGCTCTCACTGAAAAAATCGGATATGTTGAAGCGTGCAAAACCAAACAGGAAAAAACACACTATCCTAGCAGATGGGGGGCTGGTGCGTTTACCGTTCATTACAACTTTCGTGCGTATTACAGGGATAACGCATGATGCTCCAGAGGCAGCATTAGATGATTTCCTTGTGGAGAGCACAAAAGGGGGTTAACTGATCGATGCGTCAATGTCAAGGCGGTCGTCGGATTTGTGCTGTCTTGTGCCGTCGTGGCACCTCAATTTCGAAAACAGTGTTTGGGGAAATGGAATGATAAATCCGGCGATTCACGGTTATGCGGTATTGACTACGTTTCCATTGAGCGGTAGATATTACGTTGTTGGATCATGTGGCCTTGCATTGGCACACTGGGTTGGTCATGCATTCGTTTTGAGAGTGCTCAATAGAAACGTCGCGCGTTGGACGACATGAAAGCGGGGGTGGTAAATCACGTACAATATGGAATAGGTCATTGTGTAAAAACGAGCACCTTGCTTAGAGGAAGCGTGGTATCAGAGGTATATAAATCGTTAGTGAATGGCCGTTGACAAGTCCCTGGTCTTAGGGGGCTTAACAGCAAGAATAGGGTAAGGCTTAGACTAAATGGGATTTAGTAGTTGATTAGACCTGCAACACCAATGACTACTTAACCATACTTAGGTTCATATAAAAATGGTCTTGTCTGATTGGCTGGCTCTCAGCCACCTAGCCGCCATGTCGGTGGTGTTCCATACACCACCAATCTAGAAGTATCACTTAAGGAGATGCTTCTGAAGTGTGCCACTTCAGGATACATTCTGCGATACCCATTCTGCGGTACCCCTCACGTAACCCCGTTACAGTTGATATCGATGACCCCTATGGATCAACCTTGCGCAATTTCAAAATGCAGCCTTGGGATATGAGATTCTAAAAATGAGAATGCAAGATTCCTGAACGCAAATGTCCTCGAGGGTTAGAATGGTAAGAATCGTTTGAATGCAATTCAATATTCACTTGCAGTCTTGTTGGCAAAAATAACAGTTTGAATCGGATACCATCTAACTGCGCTAGGATCTACACAACGAGAAATAGATTACGTGAGTGGATTGACAAATATTTTCTAGTCGTTTTCCATTCCACTCGATGATGGTGATGGATATCTCACTCCTTCTGCACAACCACTTCACGCAGAGAGCCAGTAGCGCCGACTCAATCAACGGCAATGAGCGAAAAACAAGAAGCAGGCACAGAAGCATCCATCGAAATGGGAGAAGTTGCTACACTTCCTATAAATGACATCCGAAGCGCCGATCCCGTGATGACAGGCTCGCCAAACGGTAATCCAGAGATTGACGACACCACGAAGACAGGCAACATATCTGCTACCGATCGCATGGTAACGGATTCTACACCTCCCAACCCTGAGATCGATGGGGCGGCAAATGTTGGTCCCGACCAAGACAACCCGTCCACTACCAAACATATGGGTGCAAGTTCTACACATGGGGACCTTGAAATCAGTCATACAATGAGAACACAGATCGAAGGGATATAGCATACAGAAGTCGCTGGGGCTGATGTGACAAGTGTCGATCAAGGTATTCCTCACGCAGCAGCTGCAGATCCAGTGATTGGCATCGCATTTTCTTCTCACCATCTGAGGGCTAATGTTAGGGGCGCCGACCCAGAGATTGCAGACCCGTCTGAAGCATCATCTGCCAGGCGAAGCCAACGCGCCAAACCAAGAAGGCATAGTACTCCGGATCGAGGGACACCCCTTGGAATTGAGAACGACGATCCAGAGACGGAGGCATGTTCGGTCAAGCGGGAGCATCTGAGTTTCAAGTCCATTACCCAGATAGTGGCGTTTCAGTGTCGCCACTCATTGCTGATGGATTTGGTGATCGCGTACATTTGGTGATAGAACGGCAACAACCACGATTCGACCGAACGCTCTTACTGAAAAAATCGGATATGTTGAAGCGTGCAAAACCAAACAGGAAAAAACACACTATCCTAGCAGATGGGGGGCTGGTGCGTTTACCGTTCATTACAACTTTCGTGCGTATTACAGGGATAACGCATGATGCTCCAGAGGCAGCATTAGATGACTTCCTCGTGGAGAGCACAAAAGGGGGTTAACAGATCGATGCGTCAATGTCAAGGAGGTCGTCGGATTTGTGCTGTCTTGTGCCGTCGTGGCACCTCAATTTCGAAAACAGTGTTTGGGGAAATGGAATGATAAATCCGGCGATTCACGGTTACGCGGTATTGACTAAGTTTCCATTAAGCGGTAGATATTACGTTGTTGGATCATGTGGCCTTGCATTGGCACACTGGGTTGGTCATGCATTCGTTTTGAGAGTGCTCAATAGAAACGTCGCGCGTTGGACGACATGAAAGCGGGGGTGGTAAATCACGTACAATATGGAATAGGTCATTGTGTAAAAACGAGCACCTTGCTTAGAGGAAGTGTGAAATTAGCCGAGCTGTTCGAAGTTTCGTAGCGCTCCAAACTCGACCTTCGTTATTGACAACGTCGGGTTGCATCCCACGAGTCCGACACAACCCACTGAGCCCTCCTCTGCGCCCCCTACCGCGTCCTCCTTCTTCGGGTGTTCTCTCAGCTTCATTCATAATCCCCGGGTTAGTAATGTTAGTAGCTCCTCTACATCTAACAAAATTAAAATATCGGCGATATCCCTGGTTCGAATCCGGGTACGCGCACCGGTTGTGGAAAAATTGGTGAACACTTTTACCGCCCAACGTATAGCTAGCCCGAAAAAAGGGGTGGTCCTTCGAGAAGAACCGACTTTCGGGTAGTACAGGTCCTGGATCAAGTACTAGACTCGATCCAGGTTGGCGTGTGACCTTGTGCAATCCCTATAGATGTCGATTAATTCGGCGGATCGGGTTTCACCGGATATTTGTATTCCTAAGATAGATACACAGAAAATGTAAGAACTTCCAGGTTGTACGTATCCTTAGTCCTGAATGTGGGTTGAAAGATCACGAATAAAGACCTTCTTTCCAAAAGATAACCTAAAATAATACAGAGTTTGAATATACAATATGCAGTCTGTCAGTTAGTTAGCACGCCCGAATACAGGTAAATTTCGGGATGCCTTACGCGCACCACCCTCGAAATACTCGAGGGAATCAATAGAACATCCTTCCTAAACACACAGTAATCAAAAGTCAAATCCTAGGGGTGATCACTACCAAACCTCCTAAGATCGCAGGGAAATGAATATGAAATGCAAGGGGCACCTGGAGTGTCCACTAGCCACTTAAAAATATAATAATTGGATCATCCCAAGTGTTCAAGCCCACTGGTCCCCAAGTTAAATAGACTTGAACGTGATGAGAGCTTTCACGTGATTAGCGCGGCCTTGGTCGTCCTCACTCTGGGGCCCTCCTAATTCGAGCGGTCCTCCAGGTAGATCTTCCTCATTCTGGAAAATTGTACATATAAATCCCAAGACTGTCTCTAATACCCTGAAATTTCGATCAAACGCCGGATATGACGATGCCATCCGAAGTAACGAAGTAAACCCTGGATGGCTGTACATCCTGAATGGCAATACACCCTGAATGACCAAGTGACTGTCGAAGAACCAGACCGAAGCTCAAGTAGTTGAAGATAAGTTTAGTCTGGAAGCCAGTCCTGCTGACATTCAAGCAGAGTCAAGACATTGCGCCCGAAGGATACGCAATCAGATGACTACATGATACAAGAACCAGACCCGTGCTGCCGATCCCAGACGAGCCAAGACAACAATGATGAGCGTATGCAGATCCAAGTTCGACGTAACATTTCAAGTATACTGAGACGAAGTTTACGCGAGAGTGACCTCACGAAGTAAAGGAAGACCACACAAGAAGTACCAAGACTACCACGATTGAAGAAGATTTAAATTGCCAAGGTAGAAGATAATTTTAAACAATTTGCGTTATGAAACACAAGTCTTTTCGAGTTTGATTTGCGTTGTGAATCACAAGTGCCTTTAGAAGCACGAGCGACAAAGTGAGAACGCTGTGTTTCCCAATTCATCTCGTCGAGGAAGATCTACATGGAGGACCGCTCACATAAGGAGGGCCCCAGAGTGAGGACGACCAAGGCCGCGCTAATCACGTGAAAGCTCTCATCACGTTCAAGTCTATTTAACTTGGGGACCAGTGGGCTTGAACACTTGGGATGATCCAATTATTATATTTTTAAGTGGCTAGTGGACACTCCAGGTGCCCCTTGCATTTCATATTCATTTCCCTGCGATCTTAGGAGGTTTGGTAGTGATCACCCCCTAGGATTTGACTTTTGATTACTGTGTGTTTAGGAAGGATGTTCTATTGATTCCCTCGAGTATTTCGAGGGTGGTGCGCGTAAGGCATCCCGAAATTTACCTGTATTCGGGCGTGCTAACTAACTGACAGACTGCATATTGTATATTCAAACTCTGTATTATTTTAGGTTATCTTTTGGAAAGAAGGTCTTTATTCGTGATCTTTCAACCCACATTCAGGACTAAGGATACGTACAACCTGGAAGTTCTTACATTTTCTGTGTATCTATCTTAGGAATACAAATATCCGGTGAAACCCGATCCGCCGAATTAATCGACATCTATAGGGATTGCACAAGGTCACACGCCAACCTGGATCGAGTCTAGTACTTGATCCAGGACCTGTACTACCCGAAAGTCGGTTCTTCTCGAAGGACCACCCCTTTTTTCGGGCTAGCTATACGTTGGGCGGTAAAAGTGTTCACCCACCTTCGCCACCCAATACTGACGCATTTGTCACTAGATAGGCTCCCCCGTCTCAAATACGTCTCGTCGGCCAGGTCGATCATGATCGCTTGTCACCTTCAGAAACCCATACAGTGTATATCCGGCAATCACCAGTAGATCTGGGGAGCGTTTTATCTGAACGGCATTCGATTCCACTCGAACATTCCGAACGGCGTGACGAACGCCGAGTTCACTCGGCCTCGGTCCGTCATAGGCACTACCTAGAAGCCACTGGTCATATCCAATGAACAATACCAGAGGACCTTGTCAAGATCGTCCAGTAAGTCATTGATCAGAGGTATTGATTATATCATAAGCCTCGTCAGGCTGATAACTAGGCGATAATCGATGCACAACCTGGAGTCAATCCCGTTTTTCTTGATGATCACGACCTTGTGGGATGCCCAAGGTGACGTCGAGTGTCGGATCATCCGTGCAGATAGTAGTCCCTTGATTAGTTGATACAACTTTTCGCGGAACTGTGTGGTCACCTTGCGGTAACGTTGAGCGACCGGCTTTGCATTGCCACATCTACGTCGCACACCACTCCTTTTGCAGCTGGAGGTAAGGCGTTGCCCTTTCCGATAAGAAGATGTTTCCAATTCCAGATTATCTTCACGATACGCTCGATCTCCTCCTGGGTGTTGCTTTCAGCGTCACCTACTTGCAGATCTTCGATCGTGACTTTCATTTGGTTACAGTTACTTCTGGTAGCACAGCCATTTGATCCTCCAATGCTTTCGCGAACAAGGTCCCTCCTTCCTTGATACAGCCTTCGTCGGCCATCGTAGGGCTACCCATGTCCTCTTCCATTTTCGTGAGAAAGTATCTGCTGTTGATAGGATCAACCTCTACTAGTCATATGTGGCTCTGTCTGACGGTGGACTCACACCCGTCTTCATCTGCGATCTCGACGCTTTTGACACTCTTGACAACTCCTACCTGATTAATATTAGATACTATACCTAATGTAGTATAACAAGTTAATAATATTAATTTTAATTCACCTGAATTTAAACGAATTCTGGCATATTTATTATTAATTTTTTGAATTAATTGTGCAGAAGTACCAGGCCGTGGTAAGATCGCGGTCGACGTTACATACTATGGACGCTCCATCGTTAACTCGGATATATGCTAACCGCTGTCCACTTCACTGATCTCATCCACAGTTGTCTGGTATGCGAGATTTTGCCATTCAACATACATCCTTGATCCTACGGATACATATCCCGGAATTCGAGAGATCCGATCTCCAGCCAACTACATCGCGCCCCTCGATCCTTCATGGAGAGTCAGTACACGATCACTCACTTTGGTCACTTGTAGATAGCGCATCTTCCCTGGACCGACAGTGATCACTGATACCCATTGATCTCCCTTGGTCAGCCATAGGCTGTACTGGTTGGACGCTTGCCAGCGTAGCCTGATCTCGGCTTTTTGTCCGAAATCGACCCAAAAATGCACCACCTTGTCACCTTAGAGAGGGCGCCTACCAGCCATCTCATCGGGCAAACATTTTGTCCCATCGAGATATACGCGGATATCCGCCCGAACCATGAAGTGCACTCCTAGGGTTAGGCCTTGGCCCCCGTCGGCGGACCGGCCCATGCTTCGGAGATGTATTCTAGCGATCCTGCAAGTGTGATCTTGAGACGTGTATGTCCGTCGATCTTGTAAGGAGACTTCCCAACTCCTTCACAATCCAACGTTCGACTTTCATCGATGTGGTGCCTGACCTTACGAGCAAAGGTAGCATCCAGTATGGATACCACGGCACCATTGTCGAATAGCATAGTTGCTTTTTCGTTGTTGATCTTCCCATAGCCTTGGGTTGCTTGAACTTCTTATCAGAAACAATCGCCAGTAGTAGATCCGGGTCCAAGCGATTAGATCGAGCTTGGATCCGGCGGCAAAGATCTGGATCTGGCCTTGCCGTAGCTCCTTTGTGGTGGTTCTTCCTTTCCTTGAGGTCATTTAGTTGCTTGACGTTTCCTATAGCGTTCTCGTGGTGGTTGAGATACCGAGGACCAGCCGGTTAAGCAATTAATACCGGGATCCTGGATCTGCACTTAGGGTAAGATACTAGGAGGTTGGATAGAGCCAATATCTTATCTCGATATTTATCAACCTCTCTAGATCTGCGCACCTATTTCGCTACTAATACCGTAGAGCTAATGTAGTCCCCGATTCCAGGCGCGTAGCGGAGCACTTACGCAGCACAATGCAACTTCGATTTTCATTTGATGTTAAGACCTATCCCATCCTGTATCATATCTATCACAACACCTTGACTGTTTACGATATCCTGATCCTTGTGATTTTCTTGCTCCTCACCATCGTTGCAGTCGCTATCCGTGCGGATCATGCCTGGACTGGACCATAAATATTTGATCACTAGTGATCTGGACTTGTTCTTTCACCAATACCATGATCCAACCTTGTAATATCCAGATTACGCGCTTCCCAAGTTAGTTCACGCCTCCGTAGGCTAGATCCCCTTGCTTCAGTTATAGATCTGTGCTATAGCCTTGATCCGCAACTTCCAAGCCGGATCCATCCATGATACTTCACAGTAAGCTTAATCATAGCTCGTTTAAGCCCCATCTATGCCGCCAGTCTTCAGACCATCACTTATTCTTGGCATAATGTTCCTGGATCCCAGATCACCTCGAACTACCTACGGGTCCGGATATGTAGGCCTGGATCTAGATCCCGGAGGTAGATTTCGATGGTCAGACGATCTCAGATCACATAGATTTGAGTGCGGATCCAATCCCATAGCCCTGGATCCGGATCGCTAGATCCCACACGCTATATCTCATCATCCCATTATCGCTGATGTTCCACATCATCCATCTCCACACATCATCCCTCCAGGTCCGTTCCCAACATATACTCCCAGTGACTTCTTCGTATCTGAGTATTCTGTCCAGATCGTAAGCCGATTCATGTTGCATCCGACGCTAGATGCCGCTTACCTGGGCACTAATCTCAATCTGTGACCAGATCCATCCACGTCAGCGGGTCATCATGTCTAATCCCGTCACACCAGATCCAATCACATCCGGTCAGATATTTCTCGGATTTTCCTTTGCCAGATCTTCGAAACCACTTCACCGCAGAACTTCCCATCTACTTCACCACATAGCAGCTTCCTCATTCAGCGCCATGGGCCACGTTAGCAAGTCAACAGTAGCAGTCTGAGCGGCTGTTATGCGCTTATCCACGCGTGTAACGATAGATGCTTCTGATGCTAGTCCTATAAGCGGCGGGAAACACCGAACGAAATAAGCCGCTACTTGCCTTGGAAATTGCATTGAGCATTTCTTCCTTTAGCCCAGCGCATGTGCTGAACAGGAATTCCTGCAAAATCTCCAAGGCCGTCGCATGATCCTGTGCCGAGATGTTAAGAACCGTGGGGGGATGCGCCGACATTCCCTCCGCTCGGAACGCGAGCAATCTTGCGATCTCCACACCTAATATCTCACGTTTGTGGTTGAAGAAATACTAACAAGCTAGTTGGTCGTCGTTCTCGTGCTGATGCGAAACGAGTGGGGGTAAGGTGTTGCAGACTCAGTGACCTGCTTGGCCATCCGAATGGCGCTCTTATACTCGTTTCTCGCAACGTTTCCACTGGGATTCTTCGGCAAAAGATGATGCTGAACTCGCAAGTGACGATGAGTGGCGCCTGCAATGGCATCGACTGTTGAGTCGATAGAGTGTGCTAGTGTGGACGGTGACTTGGGATAGACGGGTTTATTCTTAAGTAGGGCGTACAGAGGGACACCACCGTCGAGGGAAGCAGCGACTTGAGGCCTTGTGCTGGAAGGTAACCTAGCAGGTATGGACATGGGCCTTCTTGAGTAGCTAAAAAAACGACAGCGTGAGCATGGAACACGACAAGAAATCATCTTTGTCAGGTAGGGGGTGAGAACATGCTCCATGGTGGTCTTCACCCTCTAAGCTGCAGCTAGGAAGAAGCTACATCGGCGGACATGGGCACGTGCACCTGCGAGTGTAGTCAAGGTCCGAAGAACAGACGAAACAGTTCCACTTTAAGTATGCTAGGGCAGTATTCTGGCAGTCTGTGTTGGCTCGGTGGTGATGTAGACATAACGACCAAATTTTTTAAATCCGCATTCGTACAGGAAGCGTCTTATCAGTTAACCCACCACGTTAACATTTAAACAATGCTAATATTGTGTTTTACCTTGCTTTATCAATATCAATCCAGTAGCCACACATAAGTTAGGATATGCGTCGAATAGCCAACATGAACATTACCGTAGTACGAAGATACAGTACTGCCTGCTAACTTACCGTTTACTCCTATATATTTTGCAAGGTAATATGCGAAGCGAGCTATTGCTGCAGTAAGAAGTTGCCAGAACTGTTTTTGGGAATGTTAGCATGGGAGATATAATTTTCTTTTTTGACTTCATTTGGTTGAGGTCTGCACTTAACAATAACTACCTGTTGGCTAAAATTTATTGGATACGCTACATCATAGGTGTAAAATCGTATTTAAATAGCTTCGAAGTATTTTAGAACTAAGGTTTCACAGACGATTTCCACAATCTAAGGGGGTCAAACGAACTCTTACATTAATGAGGCTTATGCGATGGCCATCAGCTCAATCCGATAAGGGACGAGGAGAGCGGTGCCCCCAAATGGTCATGCAATAGGCCGCACTAATGCAATGCCGAATCCCCCCTTGACCCGCCCACCATGTCCGCAGACAGTGTAGCGACTGACTCCTTGCAGAGTCTAGTGTACGTCTTGAAAGCATCAGACACCCATCGACCGTGAAATTGGATCGTAAGCGCATCTGTGCCCGCTCGATACATATGTGTTGCCCCACCAGCTCGAAGTGAGTGTGAGCTAAATTCTTGGGGGTCTTTGCCGCTCTTGGTCGCTGCACGCTTGATAACGTCTGATACGTCCGCGGTCGATATGCTGGATGGTCTTCCACATCGACTTATGTATACCGCTGCAGGGATATCAGCTGGGAGATTCTTTCTTGATTGGAGAAAGATGAGGGCGCCAAACACAGGGCACAAGACCGGATGTCCTGACCTTGACAGCGTCCTTGTCGTCGGAGTTCCGCCTTGGTTCGTCTTGGAGCCGGTCAGGCGCATACAGACTGATCGGGCTTTCGCTGGAGAAAGAGTAGGATGACCCATCGTGTCCAGGACAGCAATATCCTGGGTCCTCACGGCGAACCACTTGAAATTTCCCCCTCTGTTGATTGCCACGATTTCCGAGCGTCGCAGGAGGAAGAAGAACGCCAAGCACAATACCCCCATAGTGCTTGCTCGGAGGGGTCGGCTAAAGTCATGGTATGGAAGCATAGCTCGAGAAGGCCAAGAGACACAGGGGCTTTTCGGCGCCGTGGTGTGTCAAGACGGCTGATCCCTTTGAGTAGCATGCGGATGTGCGGGTGTGAGATCGGAAAGTCATATCCGGACGCGGCGAAGAAATGGCGAACACCGTGGAGTAACGCCAGAATAGAGTCGCTCCGAATGGGTCCCCCGGACCCAAAGCCAAACTGGAAGCCGGAGAGAACAAAATCCGAGATGTATTGGACTTGGGTCGCAAGGGGTATGCCGGTAAGCCACGCGGGAATACCGCGCCGTGATGTCCATGTAATCCATTTTCTCAGCGCTCGGCCGTATTGGTTATACGTGGAGTCGGCAACGGAGTGAGCGCGGAGATACGCTGCCAGATTTGGTTCAGGCCTTGGATATCGACGGTCGGCGAGACCTGCAACCAATCACGTGTTAGGGATGCAAACCGAGTTGCAAATGATGAGTTAGCAGCAATGCGGGAGCCACCGTCAGCGCGAGTATTGTCGAAACCGGCGATGTGGGATGCCGAAAACCGGAGTTGAAACGACGTTTCCCACCAGCTAAGTAGTCGAATGATCACTTGAGCACGCGGATTGCGCGACGATAGCTTGTTTTGCCAAGTGACAGCTGAGGTGTTGTCGATGCGGAAGTGTACGTGGAGCGGTCGGCCGTTACGTGGAGCGTTGGCAGCTCAGCGCCGGCCCCACATTTGGACGGCAAACGCACACGAGAAAAGCTCGCGGTAATTAATGTCGAAGCCGTTGGCCTCACCATTCTTAAAATTGCGTATTAAGGTGCCCTCTGGCGCAGTGAACTGGTAGGTCAGTGCTTAGTGCGCCGAAATATCCAGGGCACAGAGACCAAAATCGGAGGCGTCCATCTCAATCACAACGTCCGGTACTGGTAGCGTGTAGAAATACTCCAGCGACACGCCGTTTGGATGGTGTGTGTAGCACGTGCCACCACCACAGTAAGTCTTGTTTCATGTCTTCCGTCATTGGGACACGCTGAAACCTGTGCAACTCATTCTCACGTAGGCGTAAACGCTGGAGAAAGGGGCATGCGGCGCGGATACAGGTAGCAACGTGCCGTAGCTTGCCCATCAGAGACCGGTACACCTTGCGTGACAGTGAGGGGGAGGTATATGCGTCTGCAACAATACGCCGAGCCTTCATAATTTTCGTGGCTGGCATAGATACCGGTCCTGCTTCAGAGTCGAACTTAAGACCAAGCACACGCTGGCATGTACTCCAACCTGTGAACTTCTTGTCGTTGACGGCATCGGCACCAAGTATGGCGACCATAGCAAAGCGGAGAGAGCGATCCATCCCTTTGCAAGATGAGCCAATATTTGCTGTAACGTTGATGTGGTCGTCGACCCAATGATAGTTAAAGAATCCGGTCGGATAGATCGTGTTCGTATGAGAACCGTGGATATGAGAGATGGCCCCACCGGAAATCTCGTACAAGCCCGGCGAGCCGGTCCAGCCAAAAGGTGCTGAAAGCTCGATGACAAGGGCATTCTCTTCCTCGATCAGCCCATCAAACAAGTAAACGCTGTTGCTATGAATGCTGACGTTGCGGAAAGCAGACGCAACATCGCCTGCCATCACGTGGATCTCGGCACCAGGATGGTTGTACTTCGCCCTGAGAATCTCTGTAGCCACGGCGTCACAGTGTCTGTAGTCTGGCTTCGTGATGCTATCTTGATCCGTGCAGTCGTTGATTGAAGAACCTTCGGGAAACGAAAGATCATGGATGGTGCGGCCAGATGATGTGGCGTCCTCGTTTCCTTTGTCCACAACCCCAAAGGGGCTGATCACTATCTCGGGCCACTGATCGAGCAAATCCATGTCCAGCACTAGACACCGCCACGCGTCTTGCTCCTTGCGTATGTTCTTTCGAAGCACATTGATCCGGTCCCGTGCAGAACCGTGATTTGGCGGACGCAACGTTTGCCGTGATGGTGTGGCCCTGAGGCGAACTTCCACCCCGTTTAAGACAATTTCCTTGAGTTGGTTCAAATGTCGGTAGTCCTTGCACAGTTCATCAATTACGGCTGGCACCATGTTCTTGTTTGGGCGATAATCGCTCGATGTTTGCCCCTTATTAACTCCACAAATGCCGCCAGTGATAAACGTGAACGGCGAGCATATTCTGAGAGTGCACGTTGCAGTGGGGAATTCAGCAAAAATTCCGGTCCATCTGCCCCTGGTCTGGATAGAGAATATGACTCGGACGGTAGCGACAGCCCCAACCTCTGCATAGTCTTGGAGAGCGTTGCCCTACGCGTCTTGTGGATTAAATCACTCCGCACGCGGGCATTTACATGCACCTGTGTCGCAGCGTTGGAGATCACAACAGGGCGTAAACGCTTTGGTTGAGTTGAACTATCGGTTTGAATAGTACTGTATCCAACCTTGTCAGGTTCGCGTTGCCTGCGCGCAGGAGTAGCCGGTTCGGGTACGGTAGACGAGCTGCCCGCGACGCGCACTGGAGCCGCTTCGGCCCCAATAGGCTCGTGTAATGAGCGATATTCATGGCGCAGTGGCAACGTCGACGGACAGTCTGTATTTGATAGGGCATACGGAGATAGTATTGACCGTATAGCCGACTCTGGCTGTATGGCCGTGGGCGACTGTATAGTCTGCCCTGACTGTATAGTCGGCGATAGCTGTATAGCTAGGGGTGGCTGTATGGCCGAACCGGACTGTATAGTCGCTGTACGGTCGCGGGTGGCACCGGTACCAGCGGTGTCAATCTGACGTTCCAGAGATTCCGGTGGTACGGCGACTGTTGAGGTAGTTTGTACCTTAAAACAGCTGCCCGAGCGGAAATTTTCTCGCTCGCGCGAATCGTGTTCCCCCCGCTTCGCTCCCACCCCACTTGCCTCCCCGGTAATGGCATGTCCTCCAGGTGACATGCACGCCGCTGTGGAGATGTGGACAGATTTTGAGCAGTACTTGGTGTATTAATCTGGCTGTCGAACCGTGGATAAGTCGAGCTGCCTTTCTCACGGCACCATCAGCGACGGCGATCGTCGTGCATCGCTCTTTCGCCGTACGTCCGGTCGATCCATTCTTGAAGACGAGTAGGCAGCGCCTCCGGCCACTTGTGCATGCGCCGAGGGTTGCCACATCGCTCTGCTGTTCCGCCGGAGCACGGGAGTCCAGCCACGTTTAGAAGACACGGTTCCTGACCTCGCCTGTTGATCGGGATCAGGCGTCGGATTGAGTGGTGGGCACTAGTCGGCGTGCTGACGCAAACAGCGGATGACGACGCACGAGTGTCAAGACCAAGGTCCCGTCGAGAGAACGAGGGGCGGCACGAGACGCATCGCAGGCCTCCAATATAAGGGGACTACAAAGAGTGATCCGCTCAAGAATGCCATTACATCCTCACTTAGAAGTAGTAAATTTAGCCGTGCACTTAGCAGTAGTAAATTTAGCCCTAACTGCATGTTGCAGCATGCACTACCCAAGCAGACTGGTTTAACGTCAGCCCTTGGCCAATCAAAAGCTCTGCTTGTGATTGTGTGACGTACTTCGTTGCCAGAAAAGGGAAGGGCTTCAGTAATACTTAAGTTGTACTTACACACCCCTGATTGGACAACCAGAGCGTGCGGCTGTCCTTTGATCTCCTGTCCTCACTCTTCAATTCGAAGCAGAACCCTCATCGTCTCCTTCTTCGCCATGTTCGCCAAGACCGTTCGTTCGATGGCTGCGCCTGCGCGCCGCGGTTTCGCCACCAGCCAGAAGATCAAGGTGCACAAGCCCATCGTGGAGCTCGACGGTGATGAGATGACGCGCGTCATCTGGTCGCAGATCAAGGACAAGTACATCCACCCGTACCTGGACCTGGACATCGAGTACTTCGACTTGGGCCTGCCGCACCGTGATGCCACTAACGATCAGGTGACGATCGACGCTGCACACGCCATTCAGGAGCACCACGTAGGCATTAAGTGCGCTACCATCACTCCTGATGAGCAGCGTGTGGAGGAGTTCAAGCTCAAGAAGATGTGGCGCTCGCCCAACGGCACCATCCGCAACATCCTCAATGGCACGGTCTTCCGTGAGCCCATTGTGATCTCCAACGTGCCTCGCCTTGTGCCTGGCTGGAAGAAGCCCATTGTTGTGGGACGTCACGCCTTCGGTGACCAGTACAAGAGCACGGACTTCATTGCCCCCGGTCCGGGTAAATTCGAGGTCGTGTACACGCCCGAGGACGGCAGCGAGAAGCAGACGTTCGAGGTCTATGACTTCAAGGGCCCTGGTGTCGGTCTTGCCATGTACAACACGGACGAGAGCATCTACGGCTTTGCCAAGTCGTGTCTGTCGTTCGCTCTGAGCAAGAACCAGGACCTGTACCTGTCCACGAAGAACACCATCCTCAAGAAGTACGATGGACGCTTCAAGGACATCTTCGAGGAGGTGTACCAGAGTGAGTTCAAGGCCAAGTACGACGCTGCTGGTATCTCGTACACGCACCGTCTCATTGACGACATGGTCGCCCAGGCTCTTAAGAGCGACGGCGGCTTTGTCTGGGCTTGCAAGAACTACGATGGTGACGTCCAGTCGGACATCGTCGCACAGGGCTACGGTTCGCTTGGTTTGATGACCAGTGTGCTGGTTGCTCCTGATGGAAAGACGGTGGAGGCTGAGGCTGCCCACGGCACGGTCACCCGTCACTGGCGCCAATACCAGCAGGGCAAGAAGACGAGCACGAACCCTATTGCTTCGATCTACGCCTGGACCCGTGGTCTCGCCCACCG
Organism: Phytophthora palmivora; assembly: GCA_008079305.1. Taxonomy (NCBI): domain Eukaryota; phylum Oomycota; class Peronosporomycetes; order Peronosporales; family Peronosporaceae; genus Phytophthora; species Phytophthora palmivora. The sequence goes on from VOQZ01000990.1 coordinate 23,502, forward strand.
TGGCAAGCTTGATGGCAACCAGGAGCTCATTGATTTCTCCCTGGGTCTGGAAGACGCTGTAATCAAGACGGTGGAGGCTGGCCACATGACTAAGGACCTGGCTATCTGCATCCACGGCTCTAACGTGACCCCGGAACACTACCTGTACACGGAAGACTTCATGGACAAGGTCAAGGACACCTTCGACGCCACCCGCAAGTAAGAGTCAAAGATCTGCTAGACAAGCTGAGCTTACTATCTACATATACACGCAGTTAGCCGGCTAGCAGCCATTGTATCAGCTTCTCAAATATAGCAAACCGCAACAGAACGAATTTCGCTGTCGTCCAGCCTTAACCCGCAACAGGATTTTAGCAACCATCATCATGCATTTACTTCCACACGCGGTCTGTATGTATCTCCTCTGCTTCATTGAACGATCTCCTAAATGATCTGGGACTGTGGCTCCGTCGGTGTGCACGGCGAGGCCTCCACTGGACTACCTGGACTCATGGGCGCGGGGGGAGGACTACCAGGGCTGCCCACGCTCTTTGGACTCCTCGGCGATGCCGATGCAGCTGAACTCGAGGCCGGAGGGGTGTCCGAGCCGTTTGCCTTGGACGGAGACGCCTTTGAAGACGTCATTGAGTTCTCCTTTGAGCCAGGAGATAGAGGGACGCCATCACCATCACCGGATTCCTCAATATATTCCTCCTCGACAAACTCTTCGTCTTCATGAATGGTACCTTGCTTGAAGTCGCCCGTCTCTTCGTCGAACTCCATGTCTGCCATCTCTGGCTTCCAGTCACCAAGTCCCTGATACGAGAAGCGGTCAAAGTGCTTCTGCTCGGATGGGGATGAAGGTAACGACACCGGTGAGTCCGGCATGATTTCCTCACGCGCCTCGCGCATCTTGGCGATTGCACGAGACAGGTGGCTCTCGTCCGTTACGTCCTCCATACGATGCGGAGGGCGTGGTACTTCCATCTCCTTGTTCAGCAGCTTTTCCCAGTCGATCTCAGTGAAGAACGGATGTTGCTTAATTTCCTCAACGCCGTCAGGGCCGCATCCAAGACGGTGCGCTGGGTCTTTTGTGAGCAGCTTCATAATCAAATCCTGGGCTTCCGGGGTGAAGCGGTCACTAAACTCGGGTTCTTCCTTCAAAATCTTGTCAAAAAGAATGGTAGGAACGTTATGACGGAATGGCGAGTCCCCTTGAATCATTTCGTACGCCAAGATACCCAGTGCCCACCAGTCCACAGCCTTACCGTAGCCCTCTTTCATAATCAGCTCGGGCGCCAAGTATTCGCATGTGCCCACAAAAGAGCTCGTTCGTTCGTTATCATCCATCTCCTCCTTCGACAGACCGAAGTCCGTACAAGCCACGTTTCCGTCTGCAGTAATGACGATATTTTCTAGTTTCAAATCGCGGTAAAGAATGTTCGAGGAGTGCAGGTGCGAAATGGCGAGAAGGATCTCGGCTAGATAAAACCGTGCGCGCTTAATACTGAAGCGACCGCGGCGTCGCAGCACCTGACGCAGAGAACCACCGCTGTAGTACTCCATCACCATGTAAAGTTTGTCCTGGTTCTGGAAAGCATACTTCAGCTGAACAATGTACGGGTGATTGGCCTCCTGCAAGATGCGGCGCTCTGCCATTGTCTGCGTGACCAAATCCTTATTCATCACCCACTCCTTCTTCAACACCTTCATTGCATAGAGATGGCCAGCGTCCGTACCGTCCTTCTTCAGAACCAACAACACCTTACCACAGGCTCCACGACCGATGACGGTAACAAGCTCAAAGTCGTTCACCGACATTTTACCAGGCTTGGCAGATCCACTAAATACGCTCTCCTTCTCACCCGTGCGAACTGCACGCGGTCGAGACCAGTGAATAAGAGACGGTAGCGCCCGGCACGTTAAACACAGGCGTACTTGACCCTCATGACGCGTGTTCTCTACAGACGAACACTTTTCACAACACGGATTCTGACATGTGCGACAATGCCGGCGCCAGCGACGCATATTGAAAGCACCATTGCAAACGTAGCAAGCCTTCTCCATGCCGCTATTTACGTTTTTCACACGGAAACCTGACCATCTTGCTTTGAAGCTCGCGTACACCGACGAAACAACAACCTGTAGCACGTCGACATCCGAGTTCCCACGACCTGCTGATAGTACTACACAGCCCAACGGAGTCTCTCTTGATTTCATGCGCTTTAACGCGTGCACGCCCTCAGGTGATGACAGGTAGGCAATGCACCACTGAGCGATCATTTTTCGCAACGTATACGAATCATCTGACGACATGTGATGTGTAGACTGCACGAAAGCGACACCACTAATGTGACGTTGCATCTCTTTCATGTGCGACCGCAAAGCTTCCACTAAAAGACTACCGCCATCCCGGTAAGCTACGATGAACACGTGTGTGGCTCGAGAAGTCAACACGTGGTTGCGCCAGCCCGTCATAAAGCGCTGTACCGCAGTTCTCATCTACACCACAAAAACCACATTATCAGCCTCGTTTCTCTTATGACTCTTTAAAATCCACACTTACATCAATTTCTCCCGATCGCATCGAATCCTTGAAGATATCGTCAAACAGTACAATGCCTAGTTTGTCTTCCTTGGCTTTCATAATATACGGCAGCATGGATCCTAAACTTCCCTTGAAGATCCCTCCACCTTCAGACCCTGAACGTACACACAGTCGTGCACTCCAGATACCTGCTGGGCTTCCATCACTGTCACCAATAAACACCACCAGTCGATCTGAAAACAAGGCCGTCCTGGACAAAAACACACTACACTGGATCGTTTCGTCGTCCTACAAATCATATCAGACCAATCCCTCACCAAATGAGTACACAACACAATCTGTAGCCAAGTCAAGATCTCAGCCACTCACATGGGACGTCGTAACTTCATGAAACGTCTCCATCAGCGTCTGCATTTTTCCCTGCACGTTCTTAGTGGCCGCTTCTAGGAGTCCACCAGGAGGCGGCAATGGCGGTTCCGGTGGCTCCACGTACGAGTTCCGAGTGCTGGGAGCTGGCGATGGGCTGCTGTCTGGGTCTTCATCTCCAGGTGTCGAGTTCTGCCTTGAACGGTTGTAATGGCTGCTCTCAGACTCGTCGTAGTCGTCTCCATCGTCCCCTGTGCCATGTTCGGAGCGGTCGTCGTCGCCTGTGGAGCTGGCGCCACTGCGGCTAAAGATGCTGAAGTTCGTCGTGAAGCTCAGGCCCACGCTCTTACGTCGCACCGCCTCACGGATGTTGCTCATGGCTGCGACTGGAGACTTTTTCATGGCTCTTAAAGGCGTCTGGACAGTTAACGAGAGCTTCTAGACGCCGCGCACGGCCGCGGTCGAGAGTGGAGATGCTCTAGTGCTTGATGTCCTGTTGTGTGTCCTCGTCCTGCGTGTGGAGGACGCGTCTGAGTGTGTGCCAGCCTGCAGCTTCGTCTGTGGGGAGAGAGGCTTGTGCACGGGGGCGCGTTTGATAAGAAATCGAATTGATTGGAGATTTGTATGGCTGGCAACCTAACCCCTATCAGTTGCAGATGGTGGAAAAATCAGGAGTTAGATAAAATGCTCTGGATTGGTGAAAATTAAGCGAGCATGTAGCCATCTGACTTGGACTAGTACAGCTTACCTAAGTACGTGCTATAGTCGTTAATAACCTTGCTAACTTCGTTGATGAAAAAGATGATGTACAATTGTCCGAGTTCTGGTGAGCTCCTGATCAGTCCAAAATGCAGACCAAGATCACTGCAGTTGCTGATGAACTGCAATCACCGACTGTGTATGATCTAGTTTGCTCTACGCAACGTCAGGTGTCACTCCGAGCCGCTTCAAATGTTGCTTTTGAAACTTCGCCATCACATCCATCCAGCGACTGTATACGCCGATTTGTGCGGAGATCAAACCGAGCGCTCCGAAAAGTCCGTCGCTCACGCGTAGCCCTGAAAATCCAATGGATGCCACCGGTAAGTCCAGCAGTTTCTTGACTGTAGAGACGGTCGAGCCGCGGTGCATCATGTGGTCTAGCGGGAACGCTAGCAAAATGCTCAATAGCCAGAACCCATTGCAGCTGCGCCTCAACCTCCGGATAAGCGGTTCACGTGGTGACACACCAAGTACGCGCGTGTAAAACACCACGTAGTTCTCTGTAAGGTAAAGAAAAAGAAACACAGGATACGCAAGCGTCGCAGCACTCGTACTCCACGCGTGGGTTCTCGTACATGGCGAAACAAATCTGCCATCTCCAAAAACTGCAAGAAGCGGAAGAACCTGCGAGCATCGCCAAAGACGAGCTCTGCTCTGTTCAATGATGAGATCACCCTCTTCTTCCAATCCTCTGCATCATTCTTCTTCAGTGAACACACTTCTATCGCTTGTTTCGGTCGATCTTCATTGTATTTTCTTGTAGAATTGGCGTCCAGTTCCCAGAACTGGAGCAACATCCATTTCGTGACCTTGGAGCTGTATTGAAGCAGGCGGTAGAGTTTGCTGCGACTATCTGGTCGTCATGCATGTTCACGTCAATACTTTGGCAGTATTCAATACGGTAGTCTACCCATAGAGCGTACCTGTTGTGGACAAGAAGAAGACTACCTTCGCCAGAGTATCGTTCTTCACCTCCATTTTAAAGAACTCCAATCTGATAATTTCTGAGTCTTTGTTTTCAGCCAATCCACGCACGCCATGCTCTTCTATTGGCTAAAAGTTCTGGGGGAAGTAAGTGCTGGAGCTAAAGCGGCGGACTTGGTGTCATGGCTGCGGGTGGACTGACCAAGAACCAGCGGCGACGACTCAAGAAGCGTGCGCAGAAGCAAGCGGAGGCCAATGGCGTCAAGACTGAGTCTGTTAGTACCAGTACCGTCGTCATCAAGCCAGCAGAGGAGACAGCCGTCGATGTGGAAGTGGAATACGTGAGCGCTGACCTGAGCAAGGAACTGACGCTGCCACAGGATGATCCGGCTTACGAGGAGATGATGCGCGTGTTTGGCAAGTTCTCGTCTGCTGAGGAACTCTGTGGTGCAACGGACAATGAGGTACAACAGGATCTTTGAGGTGTATCCTAGTTTTTAGGATTTTACTGGTTTTATTGCGATTTTAGGACGGAAAGGATGGGGAGAAGGAGAAGGATGAAGCTGGAGATGACGACCAAGTGAAGGAGGAAGAGGAAGAGCTGATATTGTCCAGAAAGGCTCGTAAGAAGAGCAAGCGACTCAGTGTGGCAGAACTCAAGCAACTTGTGGCGTATCCTGATGTGGTCGAGGCGCACGACGTCACGTCGGCAGATCCACGACTGCTTGTGTTTCTCAAGTCGTATCGTAATACGGTACCAGTACCGCGTCATTGGTGTCATAAACGCAAGTACCTGCAGGGTAAACGAGGAATTGAAAAGCCGCCGTTCCAGTTGCCAGAGTATATTGCTCAGACAGGCATTGCTCAAGTGAGAGAATCTGTTGCAGAAGATGATGAGAAGAAGAAAAACAAGCAGCGCGCGAGAGAACGTGTGCAGCCTAAGATGGGTCGTGTGGATATCGACTACCAAGTGCTGCACGACGCGTTCTTCCGCTTTCAAACTAAGCCCAAACTCACGCAACTGGGTGATGTGTACGTGGACTTTATAGCAATTGTTCCAGGGTAATTTCTGGGTATGCTGTCGTTGACCAATGAGCAATTTTGCTAATATTTGCAGGTACTACGAAGGAAAGGAATTTGAGGTGAAATTGAAGACTAAGGTACCTGGACAGCTCTCAGATGAGCTCAAGGCAGCACTCGGTATGGTGGAAGGTGTACCTCCTCCATGGTTATTGAACGTACAGCGATATGGTCCACCGCCAGCATACCCGAACCTAAAAATTCCAGGATTGAACGCACCTATTCCGGAGGGCGCAAGCTTCGGCTACCACCCGGGTGGCTGGGGTAAGCCACCTGTGGACGAGAACGGTGTGCCACTTTACGGTGACGTATTTGGCAAGGCAACTGAATCAGAGAGCCAGGTAAAGATTTATATAAGGTGTTGATGCAAGCACCGACGAGCTAACACCCCGTGTGCTACAGAGTGATGAGATTAACCGAGACAGGTGGGGCGAGCTTGAGCAAGAAGAAGGTTCGTTCAACATTAGGTAGAAAGCAGTTGGTGGATATAACTCACGTTTTGTTGTGCGACTGTGAAAATACAGAGGAAGAGGAGGAAGCTGTGGAGGAGGAAGAGGAAGCAGAAGGCGTTGTGGAAGGCAACACTGAGGTTGAGGGTCTTGATGCTACTGGCCTAGAAACACCTCTTGTGGACGGCATTTCGAGTGTCGCTTCCGGCCTCACCACACCTGGTGTTGTGGATCTGCGTAAGGGTATCCGGTACGTCCATTCTCCAACCAGCTTTATTGTTGTGGTTAGCATCGAGAACGATTGTTGACCTGGTCATTGTGTTTTTTCAGAGGAACAGAGACACCCGATGTCCCTCAACAGCTCTACACTGTTTTGGAGCAGAAAGAGGTGCGTGGTACAACCTTTTCTACGTATATGTGTTTGGTACTAATGATCTGTCCTCTCATGAACTAGACATCCGTCGGGACGTCGCTTTATGGTTCAGGGCATGCATACGTTGTACCAGGTGCAGCCGAGGAATCGAGCGGTACACGCACAGAGACTGGTCGAGTTCGGCGTCGCTTCGAAGACGCTCCTCCGTCGGAGTCTGCCGATCCCGCAGAAGACGAAGAAGAGGCCGCCAAGAAGAAGAAGAAGGTCAAGACTGAGAAGAGCAAGAAGCTCAAGGATTTCAAATTCTAAGTGTAGGTATCCTGCAGTAGACATCACGTTCAACAACCTTGACAAACCAACCCCAACTGATCTCTTGACTGCAGCTGACTAGTTAAATAGAAATCCTACAGCGGTGGGAGTCCCATGGCTTCACGTAGCTCCATGATTTGCCGTCGCTCCTCGGGAGGCAGCGACTGAATAATTTCAGGAGCCAAATTTTGCACCTGCTCCAAAAGCTCTTGCTGCTCTGGATCCAGTTTCTCCATCAGATCATTCGACACGCCCTATTTCAGATGCAAAGTCAGTGAGAATCAACCTTGTACAACCTACAGCCGCAGCTTACGATGGCGTTAGCAGGTGCAGGTGCCGATGCCGTGCGCTCCTTGATCATGCCGAGTCGGAGCTGCGCCTGGGCCACAGCACGCGCCAGTTCCGGGTGGTCCTGCAGTAGCCGCCTTGTCTCTGCTGGGTCGCTCTCATTACACTGCTTCAGCTATACACGAGCTCATACACTTCCGCCTCGGTCAAGTCCTTGACACTCGTCGCCTTCGTCTCCATCTTAATGACGACACACACCAACATTACATCAAATGATGTGTGGACCACAGTACAATTATGTAAAACACCCTATTTTAGTAGTAACTACTACACTAACTGAAAGTTGGTGTAACATTGGTGTGCTGTCCATTGGCCATTGACCATTAACCGGATGCTACGTACCCAGTCGTCGCTCCGCCGCTCGTTGCTATCCGTCCGTCGCTTCAGCGTCGTCTCCGAAGTCCCAGCAACAACCGAGATGAACGTGACACGTCACAACTTTGCCAAATGTCTAGGCGACTTGCAGAAGGATCTGAAGCTGCCAACATGTCGCTTCGTGGCCATTGACACTGAGTTCACAGGCCTCTCCCTAACGAATTCGAGCGCGAGCAGTACCTAGACACACTGGAAGAGCGCTACCACAAGGTGAAACGAGCAGGCGAGAGCTTCCTCATCACGCAGTTCGGACTCTCCACGGTGCATCTGGACCAGAAGGACCAATTCCACATCAAGACGTGGAACTTCTACGTGTTCCCACGACCTTATGGCTCGTTGGACGAGCGCTTTTTGTGTCAAGCTTCTAGTCTCCAATTTCTATCGGAGCATGGCTTTGACTTTAACAAGTTTATTGGGGACGGCATCCCGTTCGTCAATTTGGCCAAGACTCCAGCTATGAAGAAGCGGCTGAAACGACGTATTGATGGACTTACGAAAGTGAACAAGAACTTGCAGCTGTCAGACGATGGTGTGGCTTTCCAAAAGGACGTGAAGGAGCAGCTGGACCAGTGGATCGGTGGAGGAGCTAAGAAGGGTCAGAAACTCTTGGTGCCCACGAGGAACTCGTTCTACTCGATGATTGTGCATGAAACTGTGCGTGCCAAAGCCAGTTATCTGTACTCAGAAGCTGCTGAAGGAGGCGTCGAAGTGTCCTACGTGTCGAAGAAGATTAAGGAGGAGCTCATTGCTGCGAAGGTGAAGGAGATGCAGAATGAGATGGATGAAGCTATTGGCTTCTCAAAGGTGATTGAAGCTCTGAGTGAGTGCAATCTGCCAGTTGTCGGACACAATGCACTACTAGACTTTGTGTATGTCTTCCATCAGTTCTACAAACCGCTCCCGGAGACGCTGGCCGAATTCAAGACGCAGCTGCTGGAATTGTTCCCAACAATCTACGACACCAAGCATGTTACGCTGCGTTCTCCTCTTGGAGAGAAGTTAAAATCCACAGGCCTGTCGTCGCTGTTTGAGTACATGCGCGAGAACGTCAAGCCTGAACCTGAGAGCTTGATCCCCAGCGACAAGCGTTTCGACACGTACCGCGAGGCGCTCAAGGCGGAAGCCGACGGCAACGAGAGCATGTTGTGTCACGAAGCTGGGTTTGACGCGTTCATGACGGCTGTGTGTTTCCTGGGTCTGCTGGCTCACGATGCCAAGGGTGAGTTACCTGACCAGCTCGTGCCCAAGGAAGGCAGCTCTGCTCGACTCAAAGTGCGTCTGGAGGAACTGGAGGGCTTCAAGAACCAACTGAACCTGATGATCTCTGACCAGAGCTTCCTCGACCTGGGCAACGTTGACCAGACGATCGACCGCGCTCGTGTGTACCGCGTGAGTAGCACCACCAAGCGCCGAATCCAGCATGTGCGCATGGAGGACGTGTTCAAGTCGTCTAAGGTACAGCGCGTCTTGCGTGAGACCGACCAGGACGCGTTCGTGGTGCTCTCAGAGCCTGCAGAAGCAGTGAACGACGAGACCAAGGCTGAGCTCGGCGTGACCATCACCACATACGACGAGCACAAGGCCATAGAGGCGGAGAAGGCACGTTTAGAGAAGGAGAAGGCAGATCGCAAGCTCTTTGAGAAGATCGCAGCTACCCGAAGTGACGAGAACAAGGAGGAGACGTCCGTGTGGAGTCACTGCACCATTTCATAGAGCAACAAGTCATAGCTAAAGGTGAAGGAGGAAGTTTTGTCTGACTTGTAAGCTGCTAGAGCAGCATCGTAGCAATTGTTGTGTAGATACCTTCTTGAAGTGGACGCTCTCGCACACCGATTCTACTGGACCATTGGCCAGACGTTTTCTGCCAAGAATCCGTTTCGCCATGAGCATCGAGAGCGAGAGCGAACAGCGTGGAGTTATCCCTGCTACTGCTCGTAGTCAATGGGAAGTCAAGCGTGCCGAGGTGCAGCGATTGCGGGAGCATCTCGACAAGGTTCGGGCTGGTGAAGATGATGAAGACGCACTACTGCTGGCACTCGCTCAACCAGTGGGCACTACTGACCCACTCTCTTGTCTCTGTTGCTGCAAGTTCAAACGCCTCGGACAGAGCTACGTGAGTAGCGAAATATACTTGTAGAGGGTTTTGGTCGAGTCTAACGTGACGCTCGTTCTGGTGAGCAGATTCTTCATGAACGTAATGTGGTCTCGAATGATGGTATCACGACGGAGACCAAGCTGGTGATTGTGGGGCCACATTGGATCGGGGTGTTGGTGACGTTGGCGATCATTCTCGTGGCTACGAGCATGTTCCTCTCTCAACACGTGCAGACCATGTCATGGTATGAAACACTGATCACGCTTGGACTCTGTGGCATGACGCTCTACTATCTCTACCAGACAACATGCACAGATCCAGGAATTGTCCAGTCATCGAAGCAGAAGGATGTTTCCCAAACGGATGACGAGAATGAGGTTTCAGAGCTGGAAGCTGGACAGCTTCCTGTTGAAGCTTTTGGTCCTCCACGGCGTTCGTCACGTCGTCGGTATTGCGATATCTGCAGCATCGAGCAGGATCGAACGACTGACCATTGTGAGGACTGTGGAGTGTGCGTTGCTGGCTACGACCACCATTGTCCATGGATGGGCAAGTGCATTGGACGTGGAAACATGCACGCATTCAAGATGTTCAACGTGTCCTGGGTCATTTACGTTTGTTTTGTGCTGTTCATCGCAATCACGAGTGTGGATGGGGTCAGGCTGCTGTACAAACACTACAGCGAACTACATCAGGGTCATGGGTGCACGGACAGAGTCCATAAAGCATGAAAAGCTAGAGCATTCAGAATTTGCAAATAGATTAGGTTGATTACTTGGTCTCGCCGTTAGGAGCCTGCTTCTTGTGTTTGTTTTTCTTTCGCTTCTTCTTCTGCGAGGTCGACGGGGTGGCAGGGTTCGAGATGGTGCTAGCAGGAGTCTCGGTAGGCTTGGACTTCTTCTGTTCCTCCTTCTTGGCAGGGGTCGTAGTCTCAGGTTTAGCAGCCTTGACCTTCTTTTCTGACAGTTCCTCCGCTTCACTAGACGATGGAGACACCTGAAACAATACAAGAAAACAGTTAGCACTAATTCCTCTGGAAACTGCTCAACAAATGCAATGACATGAATGTTGCACAGTTATGACTCGTATGATTCCGACGGGAAAGACCACAAGAGCCTTTTACAGACGCAAAAGGCAGGTGCCGCTTAAAGTGCCACCTCACCAGAGCAAACCTTCCCCAACACAACCACTGGCCCATCATCTCCACTCTTTACTTCTCTGACAAGCAGATAAGACAAGAACGAAGAATCAAAGACTCAGTAGCAGAATATGCTGGATCACAGCCACTTCCAGTACAATGAGACAGCCACAGCACCCGCCCTACGTCCGCACGGAGACAGCCTTAAGGACCATGCGCGAGTATTGAGACGAGAAGAACTCTCGTCATAAAGCATACACTTTCCTATCCCATCCGGTCTGGACCCCCGGGATATCGAAAAGGACCCCGGAGGTAATTTACAGATGGGAACATCAAAGACACACCACATTCTCTTACCTCATCCCAACTCTTCTTCTCCTCACGAGAACGTTTCTTGTTCTTCTTGGTCTCAATTTGAGGAGTTTCCTCCTCAAATAAGTCTGCAGATGGGCCAGGCTGGAAATAGCCCGTCAGGTTCACAGAGCCCGAGCCCTTAACCAGGTAAAATTTCACCTTGCGACCGAACACCAGGTCCAATTTCACCTGCAGGGGCTGCTTGCACCCAAATAGGCCACTGCGCCCTTCCAGGCCTTGCCATCGAGCTGCTGCGTCTCCAGTCCTAGTGCCACCTGCGTGTCGGTGGACGCACTGCACGTGGCGTTGCTCACGTTGAGCACGAAACCTTCGGGCACATCCACGACCGCCGCCTTAGTCTCCGTCACTGCACAGCCCCAGAACGCCATGATGTCGATTGATACACGGAAGTCCGAGTGAGAATGAGCTCTTGAGTGGAGGATACGGTCTGGCTCGTTTTTGAGACTTGAGAATGAGTGGTGAGGAGGATGGTGTGGTGCACACAATCTGTGACTTGTGTCACGTTGAAGTTTACCAGTCAGGTTGTTGTTGACGCTCAAGGTAACCTCTGCAGATGATGGGGCTTTGGATGGGACTAAGCTCGTTTCTAGTTGTTGTACTTGTGGTCATCCTCCTTGTTGATGCACAAACCGCACGAAATATCGGAGAGATGTTGAGCCAGTGTTCATTTACTGAAGAAGAACGCACGTCGAAATGAAGTGTGTCGCTTGCCTCGCAGCCGCAGCTATCACTGTTGGTTCTGTCGATGCGTACATTCCGGCGTGGTGCGTGTTCCTCTGCTCAGTGATTCGAGTTCAAGTGGATCAACGCCAGATCAATTATCTTACAACAACCATGGCTACGCGTGTGATGAAGACTGTCCAAACGACTACGACCCCTCTGTGGTTCCAACAATGTCACGTACAAGAATCCCTGTGACTTCACAGTCGCTCGGTGCAATGAGACGGACCTCACAGTCAGTTCATCTGGAGAATGCTCCCAGTCTGGTGAAAGCTCTGGATCAGCCAGCAGCACGGATTGCTCCGGTGCTTGTCTGGATGTGTATAGTCCTGTCCTGGGCGAAGACGGCGTCATGTACCCGAACCCATGCGCCATGCGGATGGCAAAATGCAAACGAAGCGGCAAGAAGGACGACTGGTACGCACGCTACGAGAAGCTCTACGGTTCTGCAACTTCCGACGAAGGTGGCAATGCCCGCTACCATCAGGAATCGCCTAAAACCACAATTAGTCTGCACTGAGTGACTTCTACCTGTCGGCAGCACATATCCATCCAATCCAACTTGCGAAATGTCAACTCCACCTGTACTTCATCTCACTTCTGTGCTCATTCCTCGTCGTGTGATGTCTCGAGCGCCATTACCTACCTACCACTCCACTTCATTGCTTCAACGGCTTCATGCTCGAATGTTTTAGCGTTGGAAGTACGCGAACAAAAGGCAACAAGTGGATTCTAGACGAACAAGGTGCACCCACAGGGATGCTGGGTGCAGGTTCTCCAAGAGTGAAAGCGGCCTCATTCTCCAATTTGCCAAGCGCACCGCACTGCCTTAGCTCCTACCAAGCCACCACTTCCATTCAATGAAGACCGTCACCCTCCTTGTGTTCGCCGCTGCCGTGGCATTCACCCACGCCAGTTATGTCATTTATCCGTCAACTTCTGGCAGCAGCAGCACCAATTGCTCGTACGCGTGCACCGAAGAGTATGCTCCCGTGTGTGGCTCCGATGGTGTGACGTATGGCAACGTGTGTGCCTTGACTCTCGCAGACTGCGAAAGCGACGAGCTGATCACTCAAGTGTCGGAAGGGGAGTGCCCTACCTATGGTTCATCGTCCGATGGCAGCGCAGGCTGTGCTGATGCGTGTCCTAAGATCTACAAACCTGTCTGTGGTTCGGATGGTCAGACATACGGGAACGACTGTCTCCTCGGCATTGCTCAATGCAAGAGCGGTGGTGCCATCACCAAAGTCTATGATGGTGAATGCCCCGATACGTCTTCGTCAGGAAGTTATACTAACTGCCCTGATGTATGCATCGAAATCTACAAGCCCGTATGCGGTTCCGATGGAGTCACGTACGACAACTCGTGCTTGTTGGCCATTGCTAGCTGCAAGGATCCGAGCATTACTCAAGCTAGCGACGGAGCTTGCCCTTCGAGTGGAGGAAGCTACTACACCAGCAAACCGAGCTACGGGAGCAGTGGTGACAATGACAGCTCCTATTCGTCGTCGTGCCCGAGTATATGTCCCGCCATCTACGCACCTGTCTGTGGCTCTGATGGCGTCACGTACGAAAACGAATGCAAGCTGCTAGTTGCGAGTTGCAAGCATCCCGAACTGTACATCACCAAGGTGTCCGACAGTGCTTGTTCGATCGATTGCAAGACTGGGTACTAACTTAGTAACCAGGGCATGCCAACCCTGTCGGGTTCATGTAGTAGGTAGTACCTAACTCAGCAAAAAACATGTGACGTGTGAAGTTGAAGTGCTTTCGAATCCGTTTTCCCAACGGCGGTAAAGGTGCTTCAGTCACCAACTTCTAGGCTCGAACGTCACACGTTGCCTGTCCGTGCTTACGCAACTTCATTAGTCTCTTACCACGAACAGCAAAACAAAACGGTAGACGGTTCAAGTGATTTCTACCCGTTCGAGGAGACGTACGTTTCTTGAATTAATCTAGTAGATGTAAGCACGTGCTTCGTGGTTGTCTTGCAGTCTCTAGCAATGACTACTCATGAATCATTCTCCAATTTGCGCAGAACTGTTCAAGTCGCTTCACGATGAAGTTCACCCTTTGCCTTGTGCTTGGTGCAGTTGCAATTACTTCCACCTACGCAGACGATGGCTCGTCCGGCCCTACCGCTTGTCCGTCCTTGTGCAACGACCTATGGCAACCAGTCTGTGGTTCCGACGGAGTGACCTACTCGAACGATTGTTATTTGCTCCTCGCCGACTGCGAAAGCCAAGAACGGATCACTAAAGCGTACGATGGCGAGTGCGTTGACGAAACGACTTCAACCGATACGAGTGGCAGTGATGGATGCCCCGATATCTGCACTTTGATCTTCCAACCTGTTTGTGGCTCGGATGGAGTGACGTACGGGAATGACTGTCTCCTTGGTGTCGCTCAGTGTAAAAGTGGTGGTGCCATTACTCAAGTGTCCGAGGGTGAATGTCCTGGGTCGTCTAACGAAAGCTCAGAAGCTGGAAGTGATGGCTGCTCGGACGTGTGCATCGAGATATTCAGACCCGTTTGTGGTACGGATGGTGTTACCTACGCCAATTCGTGCTTCTTGGGCATCGCCACTTGCAATGATCCTAGTATTACTCTAGCACACAACGGGGCGTGTGAGGGTGCTAGCCTGAGTTCCGAAGGCAGCTACGAGTCTGGCAATCCGTCGACTAACAGCAGCACTTCGACTGACTCGAGTCATGAGACCACTTGTCCGAGTGTTTGTCCTGCCATCTACGCACCTGTTTGTGGCTCTGATGGCGTCACGTATGCCAACGAATGCAAGTTGGAAGTCGCTAGCTGCAACCACCCCGAACTCTGCCTCACAAAGGTGTCGGATGGTGCTTGTGCGCCAGTTGAGTGCAAGACATACTAAGCAGCTACTACTGTACCAAATGCATGGGATGCATATCTCGATCAAACTCCGTGTAATACATCTTAGCAACTTGATGTTTTCATAACCTACGTTTTCGTACGTCCCTTGTTGGCGAAGGTAGCGAAACTAGGCAACACCCCGCGTTTTGCCTTCCGCACTTGAGTCTTTTGTTCTAAGCGACGACGGCGATAAGCAGCTTGTAAACGAAGTACTGAAGCATACGCAAAACTTTCGCGGTAGGACTCAAAAACGCCGTGTTCTGGTGGAGTTGGAGACACCTTGTAGTGTCGAATGCTGTAGTAGTAGTTGGTCTGCGTGCATTTGTCGAAACATTCGACCCACTCGTCTTGATCCAGCAATTTGGCATGAATTTTCTGCTTGCCACGCCTTTCGAGCTCAAGTCTTAGAGGTACGTTTGCTTGTAAAGTATCAGCGATGAGTTGTTGTAGGACAGTCGGGATGTTCTTCGGCATTATGTGAGCTCCATCGAAATCTTCAGGTCGATCAAGTGTGATCGACTGGTACAAACGGTTGTAAAAGTAGTCAATCCCGTCTTCAGTCTCGCAACGAAACCATACATTCTCCTTTGGCGTACGCTTTGGGGGTGTCACGAGCTTCTGAACTGCTTCGTAGCCGTCAAATTCGGGCAAGCAGTGCTCGACCATGTGCAAATAAGCTGCACACGCTCCAGCCCAATCTCGCAAGCATTTATAGGCAGGTAAGTGGTGCCAACAACGATGCTCGTCAGGAGGAGCTAGTTGTGTCGTTTTCTGGAGCAACTCGCAGACCTGACCCAGGTTTGCCACGCTCAGCGCATACGGCTTGGTGAATAACCCTATCGGTTCGTTGTGTGACATCCATTCCCAACCACTTGAGTGAGCGTCGATGTTCTTGACGATCCAGAGTCCCCAACATGCACGCCACATCTCTTCGTCGTCAAGTTTGGACGGTAGTGGCACATCAAACAGCAGCAGAACAGCCTCAACAACACGCACCACAGCTTTGTGTGGTGGCATATCCCACGACAGTGGATCGAGGAAATACTTCTTTGGTTGTTCTTGCAGAGCAATGATGCATTCGTCAACGCGCGATACTGTTCATCAACAAAACGAATTATTACTGAATTTGACACTTACTACAACGAGATTTGAGCGCTTACCGATATTGGACGCGTCGACAAAACCCCACTCTGGATCGAGGTATTGCATTTTTGCGTCAACGTCGTCAAGTAGAATTGGGGTTAGCGTTGTTTCGTCACTGTCCTCGTGCTCTGCTACGAGGTTCAGAAGTCGTTGATACACTGCTCGCTCAGCATCATTTTCAGGACCATCTTTCTGGAACAATCGTCGCCATACGAGAAGCACCAACTCATTTCCAGGTTCCTGTTCAAGCTCCATCACTACACAAAAGCTCTAAACTTTACCCGAAGATGAGAACGAGAATTTTATTCTTGGCCAACTTGCTAGACCTGCGCAACATGCGAGCAGTAAAATGTTCGAAGTTGAGCAGACTATGAGCTGAGGGCCATGGTTGGCCGCACAAACAGGCAAAATTGATGAACACTGAGCGTGTTTGGGCTTGACCACGGGCTCCAGCTAGCTAGCATTTGGCTAGAAACTCTACGACTTCAAGTTTAGTTGACAACGACTCGAGCACCAGCACCATTGTCATTTCCCGTAGCGTAGGCACCAATTGTGGCAACGAGAGCTCGTGCCTTGAGTAGCATTTCGTCATACTCGTCGTCACTATCCGAGAGGCCACAATGGCACCACCGGCACCGAGCGTCACGCTGTTTGGAGTCACAATAGCTGTGCGGATGATGATGTTCAAGTCACAGCTACCGTCGATAGACAAAAAGCCCAGTCCTCCAGAATAAACACCACGTGGGGCACGTTCAAGTTCTCGGATAATGTGCATCGTGCGCTTCTTGGGCGCACCAGTCATTGAACCACCGGGGAATGTAGCACGTAAGACATCTACTACATCTGCATCTTCACGTCGTTGGCCACGAACAGTAGTCACGAGTTGATGCACGGTGGCGTAGGTCTCCACACCCATAAGACGCGGCACATGCACGGATCCGACACGTGCCACAACACCGAAGTCATTGCGCACAAGATCAGCGATCATCATATTCTCAGCACGGTCCTTCTCGCAGTTGACGAGCTCCTCAGCAATGGCAGAGTCCTCCTTTGTATCACAACCGCGAGGACGTGTTCCTTTAATGGGTTTAGACTCCATCCAGCCATCAGATCCAACGCGCAAGAACCGTTCAGGTGACGAGCAACATAGCGAGTAAGTATCCTCCATTGCAGCAGCTCCTTCTAATTCACCGGTGCCTGGACTCTGGAATCGATTCTTCGGATTACTCAAGTAGAAGCCTGCAAACGGTGCTGGATTTCGACGACGCAGCATACGATAAAATGCGAGTGGATCGCGCACAGCATACTCAGCTCGCAAATGGTTCGTCAAGCATACTTCGTAGGTCTCACCAGCACGGATCAGGCGCTGAATCTCCTCAATATCAGCAACATATTGTGCACGGCTCCGTGACGGACGGAAGATAACTTCACCGTTTCCAGAAGTGAAGTTTGACGGTAATGGTGAACTCGAAACAGACTTCTGGATGAAAGCACCATAGAGCTGTTTCAGTTGGCTCTTGATTGACTCGTGCCACCCCTGGCTTACGCTTTCGTCAAGGGTCTTGTTCTTACTTAGAGTAAGCGAGTAGATAACACCGTCACGGTGATCAAAAACCAGCGTCCGATCAGCAAACAAGAATGAAGCATCAGGAGCACGCTCTCCTCGTACTTCAGTCTTGTCATTAAAAAGTTTCTTCCCTTCTTGCTCACTTCCCAGTACTTCATATCCAAAGTAACCCACGAAGCCACCACGAAAAGCAAAAGGCAGTTCAGCATGCTCCACTTCATCATCCTTAAACACGACTTCATGAGATCGGTGTTCTTGCATCACTTCTCGCACATGGGTCAGAATATTCTGTCCCGGGTATATCTCAATTTCTTCATCTTCATCACCAGTGTGGCAGCGGCGCAGCCGTAGTTCTACTTTGGCGACATCATACTCTACACAGTAGCTCAGAGGTCCACTGCCGTCGCCCATCATAGAACATCGCGACTGGAATGCTGCGTCAGTGCCAACAACAATATCGTGGTTGCTACTGTCTAACCAGAACGATCGCTTCGACTCTCCAAAAAGCTCACCAAACACAAACTCAGCAAACTTCAACGACGCTTGTCCACAGAAAGCACGCTGAATCAACACACGATAGCTCGGTATGGTCGCAGTCTCTTCACTAGACTCCTGTACGTGAACGTGAGACTGAATCCTTGCATTTTTCTCTGGATGGCTGCTATGATGCAACTCACACTTTGAAGTACATTGACCCAGCGTCACATCCCGAAAGTTCTGCAAGAGTTGGTACCCGAATTCGCTGCATACTGCTTCTGGATGGAACTGCACGCCAAACTGCTGCTTCGAGCGGTGACGCACCGCCATGATAACTCCATCATCTGTCTTCGCGATGACCTCCAGTTCCTCAGGTACGTTTTCCGAGTCAATGACCAACGAATGGTACCGCACCACCTCGAATCCATTGGGAATATGAGCGAACAGTGCCTTGTCACTCTCAATGAACACTCGACTGGTCCGTCCATGCATGACTTCCTTCGCTTCCACCACTTGTCCGCCATAAACCTGAGCAAGTCCTTGATGTCCCAAACACACTCCAAGCACCGGTACCGTCGCGTGGCGAATAGCGTCTGCACACATGCCAAAGTCCTTGACTTCTGCTGGATGGCCAGGACCAGGAGAAAGGACGACATTGAGCTCCAAGTCCACGTTTTCAGCTGTCGCCATTGCAGTCGATTGAGCCACGAAATGGTTCCACGCAGCGTCAAATTGGCCGTTAAAGTCGTCGTTCTTGATGACTGTGACACTGGATGACAAGCCGTTCACTTGGGCCAACATCTGCATGATGTTGTACGTATAGGAATCATAATTGTCAATAAGGAGCGACGCTACATGACGAGGTTTCTTGGCTGAAAGCGACGCTCGTTCCGTCGCAGCCAAAGCCATTTCGTCCATGGACGCCACCATCGGAGCTCCTCGAATGCTACGTCAGACTCGAAAACCGTTAAACTAGTATTTCAGCCAATCACAAGAGCGCGTTTGACTGGCGAGGAGCGTGGCAGTTAAAGTTGAAGTTTTCTACTGGAACTATGATACGCCTCGTGTATTTTCGTTAAGCGTCGACCTCTTGGCTGCGGTTTTTGTTTCGATTGCGACGTCGTCGCTTGAGTTGGCTCTTGCTCAGCTTCACTTCACCATCGTCTTCGTCCTCGTGGTTCTTACCGGGTTTCTGTTTAATACGTTTACGCTGGAACGAACTGGGCAGTGGGATGTCGTCCTCGCCGATGGTTTCGCGTTTACGCTTGCCAATACGCACCAGTTCCACCTCGAAGAAGAGCGTCGAGTTGGGTGGGATCTTGTCACCCTTGCCGCTCTCGCCGTAACCCAATTCCGGTGGAATCGTCAGCAGTCGCACACCACCTGAACGCATCGTACCAAGACCTTCTTCCCATCCAGCAATGACCGAGCCCGTGCCGTACGTCGTCGTGAGCATTCCTTTGCCAAACACGAGGCCATCTCGACCTAGTTTACCACGGTATTTAACCGTAAGCATCTCACCTCCTACTGGCAGTTTGCCCTGTCCAATACGTTGGTCCTGAATCACTAATCCACTCTTGGTCGTCACTTCACTGCCAACGTTCTCTTCGTAGGCCGACGCAAGGACATCTCTCACCTTCCTCTCTTCCTCCTGTTCCTTATTCAATTGCTGCGCTTGTTCAATCGCTTCCTGTTTCTTCTCTTTTTTCTTCTGCTTCTCCTTCTTCCGTTTCTCCTTCTTCACATCCTCCTCCTTCTCCACGTCCACCTCCTGTTTCATCCGTCTCTTCTCCAGTCTCTCCATTTCCTCTTGTTCCTTGACTCTCTGTTCTTGTTCATGTCGTTTCTTGGCCTCTTCTGCCTCCTTGAGCGCCTCCTGAGCCGCCTCTTTGGCCGATAATCCCTGTTTCTTCAGCTTGGCTTTGCGCTTCTTGAGTTGCGCACGACTGAGGCCTCGCACGGGCTCATCGAGCGTCTGTTCGTGAGCAGACCACCCTCCTCCATGTGATCTTTGGCACATAATTGGGAGAACAGATCGCCCTCCTCCGTCGAGTGCCACGGGTGGTCCACTCCCCACGTCTTGTCCGCACGTCCATAGCCGCCCACACTCACGCGCATATCGGCAGCGAAGCGACCTGTACGCGCACCGCCCAATGAGCGCACTCCCTTATTGGCTACGATGGACGAGTCACTGGCTACGACGATCTCCTCGGCCTCATTGCCGCGGCGCTTATCACGGCGACGCATGAGCACCATGATGCCTAAAGTCTCTAATAACTACTGGGCTACTGGCTGGGAGGTTACGACCATAGAGGTGAACGATGATTGGTGGAAAAGACGCATGGTCAAGTTGAAGTGGCAGTGCAACCAGTTGACTCAGACTGTAACGAATTTCACCCGTCCTGCAAAGGCATCCAGAAATACGAGAACCTCAGACGTTTTTTTGAGGCGGGGAAACTGAAAACGGCATCCATATTTGTCTGCGTGCTCAGTTTAGCACTTTAGTTTCTTCAGCATTCTGAGTTTTACCTTGTGTTGCACAAACTCAAGTACGATCATGCCTAGGAAATCGATCACCTCCGCGAGTGTAGTTCCCACGACCTCGAAAGATTCAAGCGAGATCATATCTGATAATCGTCACGACAGTTTTGGCCAAACTGATGAAGTTATTCACCAGACCAACGCTAATCAGGACACCATCGATGCGGCAGACTCGGCGCCAACTGTGGTAGGGAAGAGCTCGCAGCAGTATCCATACGGATCGCTTCCTGTTTCACAAAGTTTACGGATGAATGTAGCACTGACTCGCCGGGGAAGCTTTAAGCTTGTGAATAATTACAGTGCGCTTGCAACAAATTTCAAGCAACTCCAGCCATTCGCCCGAAGGCCGGATGGCACGTACCCTGCCACGACGCTTTGCGTATTGTGCGCTACAACCAAGCCAACATCCGTATTTTTTCCATGTCAGCACATGTGTGTCTGCAATAGCTGCATCGAGTCGAATGACATGTCGCCAGATTGTTCAATGCACTTAGAACAGTGGTAAGTCATCATTCGCATGGTCTGCATTGGATGCATCTAATCCTTCGTGTTGATAGTGTTTGCCCAGTCTGTTCAGCGGATATTGGCCTCATCCTTCCTCACACTGGCACCGAAGAAGATGCATACTGGACGTGGGCACTTAATTCTAACAAACCAAGCTTGCCTTCACAATTCACGAAAGATTTCCAAAACGCTGGCAAGAAGATTGCTGACACCTCAATTCAACAGACCGGATTAATTCCAACTCGTCGATCGAGTGACACGGATAAATCCAGCCAAAATGTACTAAAGCCAAAGCTCCGAAGATCATGGTCAGCCACCCCGTCGAAAAGGATGTCTGCGTACGAGGTGGAAGCAACAAGGCAACGCGAAAACTGTGTGATCCTGTAAGGTGCTTCCACTTAAAACTGAGCTATCGAAACAGCACCAGCCACAACACTGCAACTGTAATTTGATCGTATCGTAGTAATAAAATATATCTCAAGTTCCCATGTTACAAACTCGACCAAGAGCGTAATTCGAGAGGGTTGGAAATTTGGACGGCCATGTATACTTGGCTGTCAGTTGTCAATGGCGTGGACGTCGCACCAACAACTAAAGTTAGCCAAACTATAATACTCGTAGTCGAGAAGTTCGTGCTCGATGCTCACTATTCCTGGCGAAGCATATTATACTATTCACGGAGCTGTCTGTGCAGAAGTCGAATAGCGTCATCACTATTAAAATTTATCTGTGTAAACGAACGCTGGTGGGAAAATGGTTCGTGGCATCACATCTGCAACTGTTGTGCCAACTGCATCCGACAACCATAACGAAGAATCCTCGTCATATCAAGTTCACACTTCCATCTCCAGCGAAGACAGAACGCAATACACATCTGAGGGTGAAAGGTCCACTATTCTTGTTTCACCCGTAGAGCTCCAATCAGATACGTATTTCCGAGCTGCATTCAATCGTCAGGCTTCTGAGGCACATTTCGACGAACACAACTCCACCACCATCAAGAGTTACCATGTTGATACCACTAACGGGGTTAACGGAGCTCCGCAAACATCAAATTCCAAATCGACCAAAGAGAAGTTCATCGACCCATCAATAGGGAAATCGTTCCGACAGCGTTCAAAGTCGACAGTAACGCAAAAACAAAATAATGTTGAGCTGACCAAGAACTACTTGGAACTCGTACGAGACTTTCGTCAACTTCGTCCATTTACACGCCGCACTGACGGTAAGTACCCACCCGACACTCTCTGTGTCTACTGTGGCAATGCGAGACCCACTTCGGTATTTTTCCCCTGTCAGCACATGTGCGTGTGCAATGACTGCATCGTGGTGAACAATATCTCGACAGATTACACTTCAGCAACGAACTGGTGGTAAGCTAGCACTCACACTCTGATTTTTCGTGCTCATTTTCATCTCATGAGTTGTGCTTGACTTGATCTTGGCCAGTGCATGTCCAGTCTGTATGGCTGATATTCGACTCATACTGCCCCATTCGGGTAAAGAAGAAGAGTTTTACTGGAAATGGGTGCTCGAAATCAAGCCACCGCTATCATCAATCTTCAAGGAGGAATTCAAGGAGGCTGGGAAGCGATTAAACAAAAACACAACACCTGCACGACGTCGGCGCCGCTCGATTGCGACGGTATTTCGACGGGAACCAACACCCCAGCAGGAGACTCCGACAGATCATTCTTCAGACTCCACAATTCCAGCCCTCAGTCGTTGCCACTCGTGGCAGCCTGGTGAAGTAGGACACGTTCAGAATGTAGCAGCATCCAATGACCACGAGGAGGCTCGCAATTGCTCCATTTTGTAGAAAACATCACTATCAGTTGACTCTTGCACAAGACAGTAATTACCTAGTGGTAGCATGATGTTTCCTCGGTCAATGTCGACGCTGTAAATGAATCGAAATTTTCCAGCATACAGAGACTGCGGTAATAATGGTGATACTTCTCAGACAAAAATGCCTTATAAAAGTACGTAACCCTCTTCACGAGCCGAACTACTGACACATCCACTCTACGAATTCCTTCCTCTAGCACCATTGCCATAAAAATACTCGTGGGTGAACAATGCCCCACTAGAACTGTCGTTCACATCTCCACTGGCAGCCGCATTTACTGCAGCTGCTACAAGAGCTGACTGTTTACCACGTTGAATGCGGCGCAACTTTCGTAGCTCTCGCGAGATGTTCTCAATAGCCTGGCCTGCAGCTTCGTCGCCAAAAAAATCAGTCACATCAGCATTGTCTAGTGCCTCCTCGGCTCCTGCAAGTGCCTGTAGCGCGAACTGGATGGATTTGTGCTTCTCTGCTAGTACCACGACTGAATCCGCAGATGGTATCGGTGCCGCTCGACCATCAGCAGTGCGGTATACGTAAGATTCCGGTTGGCTTGTGCCAAACGGTGTCGGAAGATCAGAGGTATCCATGAATGTGGCCGCATTTTGCTGTTGCTGCAATTGGAACTCCATTTGATGCTGTTGGTGTGGGTGTTGCGAGAGGGTTTTGTCGTTTCCTTGCTGATGTTGCTGAAGCTCCTCTTCTTGAAGCAATTGCTGAATATCATACAGCAACTCCTGTTGCATTTGTTCGCTGGAATCATCATCAATGTAAAGCCAATGACGAACATCCTTCGCTAGTTTGTCCATATCATCAACAAGTGCCACGCCGCGCAGCATTGAACAAAACTCCATCACCACTGCATCATCGCTCTGCTCTCGCGTTATCATGGGAGCTGGTGATGAAAGAACTGAATTGCTCCCCAAGCTGGACTTGATCCAACAATCCCTAATCAGTGCTGTCGGAATCGCCGCCCACGCTTCGTCCAGTAAGCTCATGGCATCAAGCAAATGTGGTACGCGACCAAGGGTAACTCCAGCACTGCCTAACGACTTCTTTGCTGCGCGCTGCATTAGTCGATATTTTTCTTCATCGGAAGTCTCAATGAAACCCAATCGCTCCTGAAAGAGGCCAATCTTGTACCTTCGCTTAAGATCACGAACCACAGCAGCATGTGGCAGCTGAGTATGGGCAGAAGAATTTGCATTCGTATTTCCGACCACATTCGTAAGACCCAAGTCACCACTTCCTGCCCGCAATGGTAGAAACACCGTAAATACATTCTCTTGTTGAAACGCAGCGAGTCGGCCAGCAGGGTTTTCACAGACAAGCAAAACAGGTTGTGTAGTGCGTTGGCGGACAGCTGGGAGAAATACACGCTCGCACCAAGGCTTGAAAGTACGATCGTCACACCATATCTCACGTCGACTGCAGTATGATGTCTCCAGTCCAATTCCATTGTAGATTTCAGTGTTCATATCGCTCGGCGGGTGTAGCGCTGTTAAACAAGCAGGTACTTTCTCCTTTCCCAGAACCAACAACGGAATCTTGTGCGTCCCTGTTCCATTGACACAAATCAATACCAACACCCGTGCCAATTTGCCTGGAGTTTCATTTCTCTCCATTCCACCCACAGCATCTGCAATCATCTCTGTGGCTTTTTGCGTAGTAGTCATCGTTCCCAACTGCTCCACTACCTCTAGAGCTCTCGGTAACATCTGATAGAATAGTCTCACTTCACTCATTGTATAGACAAACTCAGGTGCATATTGCTGCACTTGTTCTCGGAGTTTCCTCCACTCTTGCGGCATCTCAGTCTTCTCCACCGACTTTTGTGTCTCCACGCCAACATTTAATGACGTCGAAGCTCCAGCATGAAATGATGCTGGCGTAAGGCCATACCGGTTGCAGAAGCGGTAGTACCATCCATTAGAAGCCTTGAAATCCTCGTTCATCTTGTGTCTCGTAGCCAAGAGCTTGGCCTTCTGCTGCACGTGCGACACCAGGAGCGGCATCTTACGGGCACGAACACTGCAGATCCACTGGTACAGCTCGTCCTCGAATGGTACGTTCTTGGAGAAGCCCCCACGCTGTCTTTGTCCCGGAATCCACCGCCTGCGTCCGAGTAGCGCTTCTTGACCGATTGACTGACTTTCATGAGCTTACTGATGGCTGCAGGCGTCACGCCATGTTGACGAGCACACTCGGCTTTAGATAATTGACTTGAAGGGTCTTCCAGCCTCGCAATGATCTCCATACGCTCGCTATCTGTGAGGCGCTTGCCACGGCCTTTGCCTACTGCAGTTGACATGGAATTCAATTATGACGTTTTTTAATATGGGCATTTGTATGGATGGAATGTAGCCATGTTGGATGAAGTAGCCATTTCGGTGGTAACAGTACTAGCACTACGTTTCTGACCGATGATTGAATTGGCTTTGATCTCTGTGGTGATAGGCTCAATAACGTAGATGCCACCGCCTAAACCACCGATACTCACCATGTACTCAGCTACGACACGGAATGGTAGATCTTTCACAGCACCTTTGAACAACTTTTTTGACATGACGAGCAGCACTACGGTAAACATGTTTTCATGAGCAAAAGTGGTGAGGAGAAAGAAGAAAAGAGGTTTATACCTGCTCGACCGTCAGGACGTAACACACGTAGAAGCTCCTTGAAGACCTTCGGGTACATCTAAGCATTGAAAGTGTTAGAGGCAAAATATCAAGAAAAGATAAGGGTTGGATGTGTGTGTACCTTGTTGTTCTGGCGCTGGTTGCCACAGCGAACTCCAAACGGCATGTCGATCATGACTCGGTCGACACTGTGACTACGCAGTGGTAGTCTTGTGCTATCCCAGCGTGCAATGTCTACTGGACGTGGTCGAGTAAGCACGTTCTGACCAGCTTTGCCCGACGGTAACTCGTCCAACTCACCACCAAGAGCGTAGACTTCGTCGTTCGTGAAGTCAGCCGAACAAATCGGAAGCGTTCCGATCCCACACATGGAGTCCAGCACCACATCACCATATTTGTGTTGCGCTAACTGCAGCATGAGGTACGCCGTGCTAGGACGCAGCGTTGACACGTACTGCGAATCCGCCAGTGCACTGCGGGTTTCGTTCGCCAGTCGATTGCGGAATTGAATCTTGCGTGGATCAGCCAGCGCAATACCAGCAACCATGAACTTGTAAAAGATCACGACGACCACCTCTAAATCAAACTCCGTCAAGTTGACATTCCAGCCAAACTTGTCAACCACTCGCGCACCAACTTCCCCTGCCACAACTTGCGAATTGTACTTGTGCTTGCCGTCACGCACACAGGAGCCTCTGAACTTAATTTCATTATCATCAACAGGGTGTACGGCATGCTCCTTCCACAGCTTCACAGCTGCGTCCCAATCTGCCTCCATCACCAATTGCTACACCAACACAACCGTTAGTCCAGAATCTTGATCACTTCATTCTGCAAACTCACTCCAATCTGCTTCACACCAGCGTCACTCTCCGTGTCAATTTCATCACTCTTAGCCAGGAACGCCAGTGTCGCTTGCACCGACCGCAGCTCCTGCACTTCAGCAGCCGATGATTTGGTCTGCAAGATGATCCTACCCACTGCAGCCTGACCCTGCAGCACCTGCATATAGGGCGGTTGGGGATTCTCCTGCACACTGCATATCTCCAAACGCTCCACCTGCAACTTGGATCGGATCTCTTTTTCTACGAGAAACTCCAGTCCACGCAGCACCAACAGCAAATACGTTGACACGTCCGTCATCTTGTCCTCCAATGCTTCAAAGGTTGTGATGCACCATACAAAAACCAAGTGAACAGCCGTTACAAAGTCTCAGATTCAGGAATCTGAGTCCTACCTGGTAGCTAATTAGCTACCATGGACCCCTCCAAGCTGCCGCTATTTGCTCGTGGGAGGAGTATGTTAAGTGAGGCATTGTCTCCGACTACTAGACGCAGATTCGCAGGGTTTTTAGAGCCTGGAACGCCGTCAGAGGAGTCTCAGAACCAGTCTCCGTTCGCTTTTACACAGACTTCAAGCCTCGCGTCGCCGATGAGACGCACACCGTCAATTCGACGTCGATCCGCGCTGTCTGATGCAGATTTTGATGGCGAGAATGTGAAAGACAAGAGTTTGGTGCGGATTCAGTGCAATTCGCGACCTTTTCGGGTGCAATTGGCGCTGGAGAAGGGTCAGGTCGTAGTTCATAGCTTCGAACGCAGTGTTGACAAGGGGAAGAGAGGACCGCCAGGAGATGTGGAGAAATCAGGGCTTGTACAGATTGGAGATGTGTTGGTGGGTGTCAATGGACAGAGGAGGAGGTTTTCGACGCTGGAGATGGCTCAGATGACGTTGGCGAGCGTCGAAATCCCGGCGACACTGACGTTTCGACGTGTGCTGGTAGTCAAGACGACATTAGGAGAATACACTGACAAGCACATTGCACGGTATTTGGAGTTGCAAGATAGTTTGCTGACGAGTGTACGTGGAGTTCAAGAAGCAGCTTTGCTCATTCAGGCGTGCATCGAAGTGTTTAATGAAAGTAAATCGACTGTACCGCTGGAAGACTACATTGATCACGTTGAGCAAGTGGTGCTGCCGTCGCTTGGAATTTTAGCGGATCATAGGGCTAATGACAAGAAACACCAGTTTGAACAGATCAAACAAGTTATGGAGACGGTGCATCAGCGCGTGGACGCTCGAAAGAAGAAGCAAGTGAAGGTGTGGAACGCGGCGAAGAGCTCAAATTACCGGCGGATTGAAATTCTAGCACGACAGCGAGCTAGTATCAAGGATAGACTCGAAAAAATGCGCGAGAACCGCAACGAATTGCGACCGGAGAACCACGCGCTGTGGTCCGAGTACATCGAGCTACGTCACCTCGACACGCAACTGAGTGAGAACGTTGAGAAATCAAAACAAGAGCACTACCTGCCGGACTTTGAAGGATATTCACTGCGATTTGGAAGTGACGGTGTCTACGTTGGCGTCGGAGATATCTGGATCCCATCTTTTCACGCCAAATTCTCCATTGAGACGAGATCGACCGCCCCTCATGTGTTTCTCCATATCTCGACTCCATCCGCTCATGGTCTCAAACTGCGTGTAATTAACTTTACGCTTGCGACAGAAGGGCGTCTCCCGAGCTTTCACTGCGACGAGCTAAACGTTGAGGCACAGCTTGTGGCTGATATTCCGCTTGCCTTCGACTCAATTTCTGGGTGGACAGTCCCTCAGGATGAACTAAACGTCAAGCTTATGAGTTTTGTGTACTACGAACGAGAAACCAACAGCACCAAACGTGGCAAAGACCACGATACAATCATGAAGATGTTCATTAACCGCATGCTGCCATCAGTTGTGAGTGGTGCAGCCCAGAGATTACTTTGCGTAGAACTTGGACCATTGATCCAGCACCGTGAAGCTCAGGTAGTTTTGTCAGGTGATATCAAGATCAGTGGACGAAAGCTGTCGATTTACGATGCTGCGCTTAACAACTCAACTGGAGAAGCCAGTCGTGCAAACGATCAAGACCTTACGGAGATGGCACGTGAAATCATGGCAATCTCAGACGATGAAGCTGAGGTTTTGTACAGCATTTACAAGACATTCATGGACACCCATAACAACAACAAAACGCTGTTTGGCAAGGTGGAAACTCCAAGACTGTGCATTCGCAACCTAATCAGCTACTTCGAGCAGTTCCACCAGACACCGCACTTAAAGGCTTTGGCGAGTGAACTGTGGAGCCAGAGCATTCAGCTACTGTCAGCGTCTTCAAACTCGCCGTCGCGTAGAGACCCAGAAGTGTCACCACTGCTCTCACCAATCGTCAGTACCATTGAGCAGATCAAGGAATATCCTGTGGATGTGTCCATTTCGCTGGTAGATGTTACTTTCCGCCTTGATCTGCGCGAAGGAGCGTCGACATACTATTTGGCACTGCAGCGCATCATACGTAGGAGTATGGATACGAGCTCTGTTGGTCTTGCAAACTTGGCTGAGCTGCGGGATGGAACATATTTGCAGAACAAATTGGCGCGACTGGATGCTCGATACGAGAAAGCAACGAAGTTACTGTCTTACATCTCCACTAATGTAGACATGCTGGGTGTAATTTTCCGTGGTGTGCTGCCAGGTGGCTTTATGAGTCGGTTATTCGTAGAGGCTAGAGAATTTGCTGGCAAAGGCCCATGCGCTGGATCAGTCATGATTCCCCTCACTGACTTGGCGTCATTATCTTCACCCAATGGTGTGGCAATCAGCAAGCAAAATACTAACGAGCCTCCGTCGTCAGTCTTGACCAGAACACATGAAAATGGAGCATTGGTCCTGTCTAGGTTTCTGGCTGAATCGCTTCAGGATAATGACTTGGAAGGTGGAGTACAGCTACCAAATGATCGTTTGAAGGTCGCAGTGAAGAATCCATCGGTGCGCGTGCTGTTTGAAGTTCCATCCGATGTATCGCAATTGGAACCTGGACAAACCCTCGCTCCGTTTGCGGTATCTGTGGTCACTGATGACCCAAACCAACCTCCTAAACTGAAGGTCGATACGGGGGATTTCGGCAAGTGCCAATACACTGCTGATACCATCACTTTGAGCGGAACAGTGTGGCAATTGTTGAACCGAACACAAGAGTCAGCTGACAGTGTGTTGGGTGAGTCAAACGGGTCCGAGGAAGTGGCTACTGCATCCAACACACAGCATAAGACCTCTGACGATGAGGACGCTAGCATCTGGGATGAATACTTGGAGTCTCCATTTTTCACTCTTCGGTTCCACTTTTTCGCCTCCTGCCAAGTGACACGGGACCACATTTTCTTGAGCATCGGCAGTGCTTCACTGACAGAGCCGAAGGTGGCTCAGCTCAAGCATCGTGTGTGTCTGGGCCAACTGCTACAAGACCTGGACATGCTCAGCGTCGTCGACTCGAACGCGTCGAAGCGGAAGGCAGGTGCGAGATTCCAGCATGCACTGCATCGACGAGCAACTGGCGCAGAGCGTCTGTCGGTGTCCAACTACTCGCAGAGACAGACACTCTTCTCCCACTCCAGCTTCACATCCATCGACGACTTTGATGGCGTTAGTGAACCAGCCTCAATGTATGAACCGGAACTTGCAGACAGTGACGGTGATACTCCTCGGCGACATTTCCAGGTCAATTCAATTGAATTCGCGGGAGACGACAGCCACATGCCACCACGGATCCAACCAAGCGTTCGCTCTCCTCATCAAAGTGCTCACTACTTTTGATTCACCTCATAAAAGTATCGTGTTTACTTAATTGCGTTAAAATATGCGAATTAATAACTTGATAGGTCCAAATTAGCAGCTAATTAATAGTTCCACACAACCGAAGTTCAAAAATGAGACCTCGCCACCGTGATTGGTTGAATACCTCGTCGGTTTTCGACCAATCATGACGCCTCATCGATGCTTCTCTTCCTCACTCACTCAACAGCTACTCACTCGTACCTCGCAGTCATGCACGGCCAGCGGCGACCCACGCCCGAGTCGACGTACGCGTCGCAGGCGGCTCGATGGAAGCAGGGATTCAAGACGCCGACACAGCAGGGACCTGCTCAGCACCAGACAGACTTGGAGAACGCGCTGGTGTCGGAGCTCTGCTCTTCCGTCGGGTCCTCGTCCTTCCCACCGCGCGAAGTGCTACAGAAGCTGCTACGCTATCTGCACACATTGGACCACGATGTGCGTGTATTCTCTTTAAATTTATAGTTGTTCTCTTTATTTTAATGTCAATCTGATAACGGGTCTCTCTAATATTATCAAGTACATCTGCGAGCTCCTGGATGACAAGTTCGAGAGCCCGTTGTGGCAGGTGAAGGCTAAAGCTCTGTCTGTTCTTAGTGCGCTACTGGGCAGTGGAGAGGCTGAGTTCTATAAGCAGTACTATAGTGGACGGCTGGACTTGCTAGAAGACCTGCGCAATGCCAGGAAGGACATGCTGCGTAAGCGAGCTGACAAGGTTTACGCCATGTTGAGAGACTATGTGCCACCGGATGAAGAGAGTCCGCTGGAGATGATGCGGAGGATGCAGGAGGAGGAAGTGGAAGAGGCCGACGCGCCGGATATGCACAAGTTGATGCACACTTCGCCTGTTGTCACGTCTCAACAAACTCCGCACGACTTGATGATGGACATGAACGACTCGCCACGTAGTAGCAGTGCACCGTTGCCTGTTCCTGTCCAAGAAGGATCGGCGTTCAGCTTTTTGGACCAGCATACACCCCAACCTCAACAGGAGTACGCCCCAGCTCAAATGGCAGCTGAGCCGATGACACCTCCAGTCAGCAACTCGGCATTTGGCTTCCTCTCCGCTAACGGTGGCGAAGCGGATTCGCCACCGCAATCTGCAAAGCAAACCCCTGGCGCGTCAGCATTCACTTTTATGACAGTTGCGAATCAACAGGACGCTGATTCACCGAGTGGCATGCCTCAACCCAGTGCACCACCACTATCGTCAGACTCCTCCAGCTTTAATTTCTTAAATCAGTCAGCTGCGGAAAACAGTGTCCATGCTATTGAGCATGGCATTCCGTCATCGACGACTGAAATGCCGTCGGCGTTCGCGTTTATGGGTGGACAGCAACAACAAACTCAACAACCGAAATCTGCATCAGCTGTTATCCCGGCTCAAGCAGGACCGACACCTTTGCTTCAACGTCGCCACACCGTTTTTGATACTCTGCCTGAGCCGACGATGTTACAACCAACCCAGTTGATTGAATCAGAGAAGAAAGAGATGAAAGAAGAGGAACCCAAGATATCGGACCCAATTCATGATGCTTTTGAAGGCTTGGATGCTAACGACGGTGCTCAAGCTCTGGATTCGTTCGACGCATACAAACCGTCATCTGACGCAGTACACGGTGGAATAGCCAGCGATGTCCCTGCACCTGTACAATCCAATGAACCCTTGCGGGAGGTAATACTGGAAATTGAGGTTCCCCCGGGACCCATGGGAGTGATGCTAGACCGCACAATCCCCGACATGACTGTAATCGAGCGCTTTGTACCCCTTCCTGCTGGCGGTCGTGGATATCTCGAGCTGCATCCAGCTATCTGTCCAGGATGCGCGTTGATTAGTATTAATTCCATCTACGTGGAGGATAAGGGCCTAGCCGAAGTGGGTCCCATTCTAGGTTCACTTGCAAACGCTCCTAAGCTACTGCGCTTCAAGGTAAGTCGCCTCTTCCTTTCTACCTTTATTCGCTCTTCTAACTTCGCGTCATTTTTACAAAACAGAAACTTATGAATCAAGCTTGGACTGCTAATCCGTCGACGCTTGAGATTCCTTATGTCCCACCCCCGCTAGAAGAGGAGGAAGGGAGTACAACAGATGAAAAGAGCGTTGAGGAGGATCAGACACAACCAGAGTCGGAGGATATTCACACACCAGGGAGTTCGACTGGTGAAGCGTTCATGACTCGTTTGAATGGGTACAGTAGCGGACTAACTGAGATCGAGGCGAAGCTGAAAGAGATCCTCCGTCGCGAACATGGTGGACAGCCTGTTGTAGACCGTCGCAACCAACTCGCACAACTTCACGGTACAGTAGAAAAAATCCAGACACAAGGCATTGACTCGGTCATTTTCGGGGAGCACCGACCACCAAATTACGAGGAGGTCAAGCAATTCCGTTCAACACTGGTGCGCAGAGCTGACGATCTGGCTCGGCTAATCCAGAGTACTGCCAGTGCAAACCCTCCTCCACTGTACAGTAGTGTGGCAGCGCCAGATGAGGAGAAACATCCCGTATCTGCTTTTGCATTCGTTGGAGGGGACTCACACAGCACAGTCAACGACCCTCCACTGGGTATCTCACAACTGCAGGATGACTCAAGCTTCCAGTTTTTGAACGCCAACGCGAACCCTCAAGTCGCTAATGTTCATGGCGGAAACGTAACAGTGCCATCGTCCACACCCGTACAAGTTGACAATTCATATGGTTTCAGCTTCCTCCGCGAGAACGCACAGCAACAACCTGTGGCGGCTGCCGCTGCTCCACTGACCGTCAGTCAAGCACCGACTAGCCCATCGTCCAGTTACGGTGTCTTATCAACCGATGGCGCGAACCCAGCAGTCGAAGTGGCCACGAACGTATTCGCCGGACTCAGCATAAAGGACGATACCCCGCAGCAACAGCCCATGTTTGCTGGTCTCAGCTTAAAGGATGATACTCCGCAGCAACAGCCCATGTTCGCTGGACTCAGCGTTAAGGACGACACAAGACCTGAGCCACCTAGACCAGCGCCTGCACTGTACGACACGTTAACGAAGAGCAGCCACGGTCGGCCAATGGGCCTCAGTGACCTGGAGGCGTCGTTGCGCTCGACGGCATCAAGTCGACCGCCAATCGGAGCCCATTCTGCAGGTCCAGCTCCAACCATCACCGAGTCTACGCAGTCATCGTTCGGGTTTATGTCTACCATCAACGCCCGCGACCAAGCAGTGTTCGACAGCAGTTCAGCGAGTACCGAGCCATCATCGCCCACTGCATTCGGTTTCATGCGGGGCAGCAATTCATCGTCCACGACTCCAACTGTGGCTTCCTCCTCCGTTTCGCAAGCTCAATCCCAACGCAGCGTACTACAGGAACCCGAGCCATCCATGTTCTCGTTCATCTCCAACTAGATGAGTGTCATATCCTACACCATAACAAGTCTTCCTACAAATGGCTACATCTCCACATCTACAGGCGTATCTTTTCGTCCATTGGAACCACTTTTTTCTGTCAAGTGGAATTTCCTCCAATCATCTCGCACTTGGCTTTTATCCCTCCACACCAAACGTCTCGCGCCCAATCGCCGAGTATGGAGCTCTCGGAGCGCACGTTCAAGGGGCTATCGGACGCCAAGACACGCGTGGACCAGGCAGCACAGGAGGACGCATCGTATCCAGATCTGGCCGACCAGTTGAACGCGCAGGCCGAGCCGCAGAACTATTTCCTCGAGCCATACGCGTCACAATGGACGCCCCAAGTGGCCAAGAAGGGCTCTATCGTCCCTCTCCCTAGCGTCGTGGCCGCCGCCCTGGACGAAGCCAAGACGCTGTCTCTATCTGGCCTGCTGCCCGAGATCCGCTCGGCCTGGACGTCCGTGGACGCGCGGCTGTTCCTCTGGAGCTACGCGCAACGCGGACGCTTCGCTGCCAAAGAGTTCGACCAGGCCGTTGTGGCTGTGGGCCTCGTGGCCCGCCCGGCCGCTGGCGTCTTTACGTCTAAAGTCCGTCATGTGCTCGTGGTGGCCACTACCGTAGAAGTTTTATTACTGGCCGTCGTGGCCGAGGACGACTCGAGTTTAAAACTACAGAGAACCAAGCTCAGTGTCAGCACGGACAAGTGCGTTGTCCGTCGGATCGTGACCACACGCAGTGGCCGCGTCTTTTTTGGAGGCTCTGATGGAGCGCTCTATGAGTTTTTGTATGCTCCAGAGCAAAAGGCTGCGGCCGACAGGAATTCGCTCCTTGGCGCGGCCTTGACGAATGTACCTGGAGTTGGAGGCTCGGAAGGCTGTAGGAAGGTGGCCCATACGTCCAGTTACGCGCAGTATTTGCCCCGGTTCTTGGCCGGACTGGCCAGTGCTCCGGGCAAAGTGGTGGATATGTGTGTGGACCATTCGAGACACATTCTCTATGTGTTACATGACGACGCTCAAGTGAGTGTCTTTGACCTTGGAGCTAATGGAGACGAGACCAAGGCTGTGTGTGCAGTGAATTTGTTGGCTGATGGAGCCAAGTACGCGCGTGAGAACAGACGGACGCGTGTTTCGTGCCCGGATGAGAGACTTTTCCAGCCTGCCGTGGCCGGAACGCCCAATCCGTTGAAAGTGGTGGCGCTCTCGACTGTAGCGCCGGATGAATCCAAGGTAGTGACACTGGTTGCAGTGACTTCGAACGGAATTCGCTTTTACTTGACGGCGTTTTCTCGGCGTTACGCGTACTCGGGACCTGGAAGCAGAGCCAGACGCCCGTCTAGACTAGAAATTCTTCACATTCGCTTACCACCCCCAGCGATTGCGTTGCGTGATGCGCCTCCGTATCACGCCAAGGAAGGCATGCAGCCGGGTTTCGCACCGGGTAAAAGCCCAAGTGCAGTGCACGTGGCTTTCCATCGTAAGGGCGTATTTTTGTGTATTGAAGGACGACGAGACCAACAGGATCAACTTGTTGGTATTGCTCATGATCCGATTAGCACTACAGCGCTTCCCGTACAAACAGGTTTGGCGGCGAGAAAACCGACTATTCGCGAAGCTGTATCTCTGGATACGTGTATCGGTAAGGTCGTGGATATCCAGGAATTTGACCCCTATTCGAGCGAGGGCCCAGAGAGCTCGTGGATGACACAGATTGACGAAGCCGTGGCTGCGAATGCTAGTACGAAAGGATCCAGCACAGGTAGCAAGCGATCGTTCGATGAAATGTCTACCGGTATTCCTGCTGCAAGCGCTTCAGAGAACACACCTATCGTTGGAGAAATGGCACTTATGTACTCACAGCCTTCACGACACTTTGTGTGTCTGACGAACGCAGGTATTCAGATTTTCAAGAAGATTAGACCGCTAGATCAGCTTCACCGCGTGCTTATGCTTGCACGTGGCCATGAGCTCAAGGCTGCGTTGGTTCCGTTTGTTCGTTGCTTCGGCGAGATTCAAGTCGTCTGCATGCTCATTGCTTTGGCGTGTGGTGTTCCCACTGATCCTCTAGTAAGTGAGAGCTCCACAGCAGCTTCATTGATTGCGCCGCGTCCTGGAGGTTTGGCAACAGTGAAAAGTGATGATTATATCTACTCAGCTGCTGTGGAAGGTATCTTCAAGATTGCCCAAGGCCCGCCTGATAACGTTCCCGTTGAGCCAGCTACCTCTACGACCAACAGCACATCGACTTCTGCCAGCAGTACACGTATTGTGCTTACGACAGAATTTGGTATGTCATACCAACACGACGGCCTTGTCGCTTTTGCGTGCCGTGTACTGCGCCCGCTATGGTCTTCAAAGACCCTCGGTCGGCGTGTAGTTTCCCGCATTTCCAATGCTGCTAATGGCGCAAAACCATCTTCTAAATCGCCTGGATATGTGACCAGCTTTGAGAACATCCATTCTCCTGAGAAGTTGGATGAGATCCGCGAGATTCTTTTCCAGTTGCGACAACTTATGGAGAGAGCTGGTCCTTTTGCCGTGTCAATTAGTGGTGGAGCTGCGCTCGAGAACAACCCCAGCTTGGACGGAGTTTTGAGTGAGAGTGCTGAGGCTGGACTATCGCGTGTGTCTGAGCTCGTGATGCGCCACCAGAAGTCGCTCAGTGAGGACCAGCTCAAACGTGAGACGCGGTTCAAGGCCGAGCAGCGATCCCTCTTCTATATCTTCCAGTTGGTTCTGCGTAGCATTGAGGCTATCTCTCTGCTGCGGATTGCTCAGGAGTACACGGTTTCGCTCGAGGAGCCTCTTGCACGTCTTAGCTTCAGTGAGCTGGTTACTACGACGGATGGGTCGCTGGCTGCCAAAACCATGACGAAGGCGCTCATGCGTGGCCGCAACGAGAATAATCAGTTCTTGATCAAGCAGTTGCGGGAACAGTGTCCGACGTTCTTTTCTGTGTCTGATTTGTGGCACTACCAAGGATACCGAAGCCTGTCGAACGCCAAGCTAAGTGGATCACCTGTTGCTCGTAAGAATTTCCTGAAGGAGTCGCTGGATCAGTTCTTAAACTCATGCCACATGTGGGACACGGAAGACTGCCTGGACGTTCTTCAGGGTATTTGTGAAGACTACACTCTGCTGAACTATTACGAAGGAGTGGTAAAGCTGTCGTTGGCATGTGCAAAACACTTTCATGATGCTGCAGCTTCGGACCGAAGCGGTGTGAAAGAAAGTTGGAAGAAGCGGTGTTTTGGCTGCATATTGCTGTCTCTGCACCGGCTCCTGGGTGGGGAACGGCAAACGCTAGTCCACAGGCTGTCGAAGAGATGGTGACGCTAGATGACGAAACGAGGAATAAATGCGTGGAGGATTTGTTCCACTTCGCGCTTGCCTCGGAGGACGCCACCTTTCACAATTTGCTGTATACATGGTTGTATGAGCGCGGACACTCTCACCTTTTGACGTCCATCCGCTCCTCGTACATTGAAGAGTTCTTGAAGGAGAAGGACCAGGATCTGCTCGTGAAGCTTTATATGGACCAGCACAAGTATCTTGTAGCAGCTAAGGTGTGGTGGGCACGTGCTCACGAGGATACCATGGGTGAAGATGAGTACGCCACATCTTCCGCTTTGGTGGTGTCTAACAATCCTGACATTGTAAAGCGTCAGTATTATGTGTCGAAGGCGCTGGGATGTCTGAAGAGCTTGGAGGACGTAGGTGAGGCGACGGAGGCTATCCGAGAGGTGCGAGATGTGCTGGATGTGCTGCAGCTACAGGTGCGTGTGCTGAAGGCGCTTGAACAGAAAGTTATTGAGCTGGAGGCGTCCTCTTCGACCACCGATGAGCAGCTGCGTGAACGGAAGGCGGACGTGCAGTTACTCACCTTCAAGTTGTTTGACGCATCTACGCTGTACAACCGATTCGCTTCGAAGTACGATATGTGGACCGAGTGTTTGTATATCATCCATGTGTGCAAGTCGGAGGAAGCAGACGTAATTACAACGCTCTGGCGTAAGATCATTTTCAGCCTGCTCCCACAATCCTCTAACAACGCAGCATTCAATGCGTGGCGATTGGGTCAGTGCGAGAAGGCTGGACTACTGGCGACTTCAAGCACTGGAAGCGGAGGCTCCTCTTTTGAGAGCGGTAATTGGATTGGTCAGATGCAATGCAAGATTCTGCGTTTGGGCAAGTCTCTTTACTTCGAAGGTGACGACACACACAGTGGCTCAGCCGCTGGCATTGGTGGTTTTGTTTTCCCAGTTGGTTTCCTCGCCGATGTGCTGGAATGGATCTCTCTGTGGTATATTCGATCAACTGGTGTGGGTGCCATTGCTGGCAGCGTCACCTCAGCGTCAGCTTCAGCCATTGACGCAACAACATTTAACTGGGTTCTCAAATTGTTCCTGGACGTGGGCGTGCCGCACCGAGTTCTCTTGAGTTATTACGAGCAGCTTTACCGTGAGCAGCCTGAGCGGCTCTACCGCGAGGGTTGGACATTGCACTTGCTGCAGTCGATGCTGGCCATTATTACTATCTGGAGAAAGCACGCAAGCTCTCCCCGCGCCGGCAAAGACCAACTCGCAGAGTTTGCTGCCTGCTGTCCGAACATTGTAGACCTATGCGATGGCTTTATCACGGATCTGCGCGCCACATCACAGGGTACGTTGCTATTCTATTCCTTCATACTCACTGCACTAGACTCATAAATGGCTTTGTTACAGACGAGAACGGGGAGGCATCGGCGCTGCTAGAGCAATTCCGCCGGGTGAAGGGCGAACTTTTGAACTTCCGAACCTTCATGTAGGCCAACCGACGTTTTCAGACAACAGATGACAGTAAATCACAGGAGCATGACCATGGCTGGCGGAGTTGCAACGATGCCATCGATGCCAAGGTGACGATAAATTACACGTTTTGTCTCCGTGCAATGTGTTACTTCATTACAGTCTTACGAAAATTTCTGCAGCGATAATGCAAGCCGCACAGACCCAGCAGCGACGTAATCTCGGCCGTCCGGCGACAAAATCCCATCAACTTCACCGCCGCTGTTCGTCCGATGTTTCCTGCCAACTCCAACAGACAGAGCCGAGTGCTTGACCATTGTGCCAAGCCCCTTGATAGGGCGATAGACTACACCAGCGACTCCCGTTCCGACACCTTTAGCGAAGCCTTCAAGCCCCTTCTCGCGAGCCCCTTTGATCGGATCCTTGAACACGCCCGTGATGCCACGATAGATGCCCTTGGTGACACCTTCCGCTCCAGCCACCATGTGTTCGCTGAAGTTCGTAGCCCAGTCACGCGGCATGATCACCGAATACCAATCTTCGTACGGACCATCCGAGTCACCAGCTTCGGGTAGCGATGCTAGTTGATCACCGCTAATCGCAAAAGCTCCCATGGGTCGATCCGCATTGACTTTATTGTAGTCATACAGCTCGATCTCGAGCGGTGAAGTGCCATCCCACGAAAGCATGAGCTGTTGGTTCCATTGCGGATTCACGCTGTTGTTCACCCGCTTACTGCTGATGGTTTGTTCTCCCAAACGGAACGTCACGTACGGGTCTGACTTGCCACTGATGTTCATCCCTGCAAGTTCCTTCGCTTCTTTAAGGTCGATGACCACGACACCAGTGTACTCGACCATTCCTTGTGTGGTGGCAGTAGTCTTGGTCGGACTGCGTTTAGGAGACAATGGTGACTTGGGTGGTGAGCTGGTGACACCACCAGAGAACAACAGCTCCTCGTACTTGGCTCGGATGAAGCGTTCCCGTTCTGCACGTGGCGTCTGTGCTTCTGGTTTCTTGGGAGTTTGGCCGTTCAGCTTGAGCTGTAGCGTAAGAGTACGCTCGAGCTGCTTGTTGAGTTTAACGTTGCCACCTTTGTCCATAACGTTCACCTGTTCATCCGTCCACTTGTCAAGCATGACACTGAGCACGAAAGACACGTGAACTCCCAGAGACCGATGAACTCCAGCACATTGAGTGCAAATGAAGCCTCCATGAGTCACAGTCGCCCATCTAAAGACACAAATTAAGTATCCGATAAACATGAGAACCATTAGACTGCGACGTACTTTGGTGTTGCAGCTCCACAGTCAGCGCACTGGTCATTTTCAGGTCGTCGTAGCACTGCAAACAGTCGGGACTTGATCACTTCTTGCTGGGCATCGCTGCTGGAGGAGGCCATACTATCCTGCACAAGATTTCGCTCTCAGAGTAGAGACAAGACTGCGAAATCATCGCGTTGAATACCTGCAAGATGTCAGAACGAGCTCCCAACGCGCCTCCTTGCACGCTGTCTCGATGGTGAATCCGTTTTATTTGTTATTACTGGCATCAATCTGCACGGCGAGCAGACACATCCGCTCGAAGTCTTGATATGTCACCTACATGACGGCGAATATGAGTGGAATTGAAATAAATTGAGTCGTAGTTGACGCACCCGTCCGTCGCCATCTCGATCGGCCTCATGAAACACGCGCAGCATTGTCTCGTTGTTGGCAAATGGTAGTGCCATCTCACACGCCTTCAACGTCACAGCACAGAGGACGTTAATTCAGACGATCCGATCACAGGACAATGTGGAGATAGTTGTTGTAGACCTGCTGAAAGCTGCGAAGTGAGATGAATCCTTCCGCTTTTAAATCCAACGCCTTAAAGAGCCTCCTCACGTCTTCCAACAAGTCCGTCTTGGCGAGCCGATCCCTCATCACCCTCACAAACTCGTCCTGCGTGACACGAAGCTCATGTCCCGGAACTTCACACACATGGAACATCTGCGCTAGCACGAGCTTCAGATCGACAAGGTATTAGTCCATTGACTCCATAGATGTGCAGGATTCTCTCTCACTTTGGACGGCCGGATACCAAGTGCCGCTGCCACGCCGCACTTGAGGTCATGTGCCTCCAAAACCCCTAACAAAAATACGGTTATGACCACTCTATTCATCCCTATTCCAATCCATCACCTTTGCCGCTGCGATCCGCCCACGTAAAGCACCTTCGCAAGAACTTCATATGCTCCAGCTCACTCTGCATCTCGTTCATATCCCGTTACGGTAGTTGAAGCTGAAGTAGTCAGCACGGCGCTATATTTAGGGGCTATACGGTTCATCTCTAAAAATAGCGCAGTTGTCAAGTTTCATCCAATCAGCAGCTACTTTCCCCTTCCTCTAGCAGCCTCCCATCCATTTCCATAGAGAATTCCGATGTCTGGCTTACGCGCTGCTGCGCGCTGCATCCGTGCGTTGCGTCCGAGCACCGCGCCACAGTTGACAGCATGTCGCGCCTTCATGTCGACGCGCGCGCCTGACGCGTTGTTCCAGACGCCGTCGTTCCCGATGCCTGAAGACCCGTCGCTATGGAAGCACAAGTATCCGCGTGCAGACCCATCGCACCTGTGGAAAGTCGGATCCTTTCCCCTGCAGAGCGAGCACGAGGAGGAGGGCGCGTTGGCGTGCTCGGAAGATCTGTGGGACACGCCAGGCATGCTCAGTGCTCTACAGGACAATCTGCCGCTGCGTGACATGGACGACATGGACGCACTGCTCCGTCAGATGGACGGATACCTGGCGGACAGCGTGGTGAAGAAGCGGCGAAAGAAAATGAACAAGCACAAGCACCGCAAGCGCAAGAAAGCGCTGCGTATGCGCACCAAGAAGAACTAGGGATAGAAGAGATAGATGGAGGTTTCTATAACCCAGAGGGACGTGCAATACACTGTTCATTGGTGTCACGACGCTTGACTTGACGACTATTTGATACGAAGATGCTCAAGAAGCTTGCATCGCCCAAGAAACGAGCAGTACCAAGGACTGACAGGTAATGACAGTGGGTGGGTGGATATCGCGTGCTCATCTGGTTGTTTAGTTTGGATGCAGGAGCTCAAGTCAAGTCGCTTGAGAAAGAGACCAAGAGTAAAGCGAAACCAAAGGAGAAATCCAAACCTCCTAAGGAGAAGAAGAGCAAAACGAAGACGGATGGAGATTTACTTGGACTTGGTGACGCGGCTGCAGAAGTGTCACGAGAGGATGCCAAGGAAGCTGATAATGCTGGTGTTCTTGCAACGGAAGCAAAGACGCCATCGCCACGAAAATCCATAGCTCGCGCGTTCAGACGTAAAATGCCTTCTGATAGGGACAATGTACCTGAAGAGAAGTCTTCGATCAAGAAATCTCTTGCATCTCCGAAGAAAAAGTAAACTGCTTTGAGAACATGATCGAATAGGACTGACTGACACTGACTTGCTGCTGTAGACTGACGAAGCTTCCGAAGCCTGAGAAGAAGTCCAAGCTTGTGGATAAGACACGGGAAGCGAAAGCTCACGATGAAGTGCTCGATCCCAGTGCAGATCCTGGTGCTGCTACGGAGAAGGATCCTCTCACCCCATCGAAACGAGATACAGCAGTCGAGTCACCTAAGCGCAAAAGTCGCTGGAAAATGCCCCATAGCTCGAAGTCATCGAACAATCAAAAGGAGCTGATCCATGACGAGAAAGACTCCGAGTCAACCAAAGGACCATTATCGCCTAGTAGCGATAACAATGCTATCGGTTGTCATGATAACTCTCCTTCTCCTCGTGCACGCGGCAAGAAGAATAAACGTGACAAGCGTCAACTATCAGCAGTTGATAGTTCCAGCGGTGACAGTGAACAAGAAAACCAAACGAATATTCTGTCTCCACTGCGTCGACACAAAGCAGATCCCGATGACACCTTGCCAATACCAGAGTCGCCATACAACCCGTACCGCGTTCAGAAGCGACTTACTCAACTAGACGTACCTCCCTTTTACCAGCCAGAAGTTCACTTGATCGGTGAAATTGTCAGTGGCCATGGATTCGGGACTACTGGGGGATTGACCTGTAGGTGGCGTGTCGAGTATGGCAGCCGATGGAGTCATATTGCTGGTGATCAATTTGGCCAGACTCAACTTGATTATCCGTCGACTGCACCATGGACATCAGATCCCGACGTAGCTGTGTGGTCGCATCCGATTGACCTCCACTTCGCAACATCAGCATTCCAGGGATGGCCCAAGCTGCTTCTTCAAGTTTGGAGGGCAGATACCAGCATGAAAAAGCACGTTGTTGGGTACGGCTTCGTGCCGATTCCTTTTGCTGCGGGTCAACATAAACTCTGGGTTTCGTTGTGGCGTCCACTTGGTACTACGAAAGAAGAGCTGGATGTGCAGCTACTTGGACGCACTCCAGAGCTCAAGAGTGAGGACGTGCTGTTTAGTGCAGCGTGGTCAGAGAGGTGTCGATTGCGGACTGTATCAACAGGAAAGGTTCTTGTACACATCAGCGTTCTGCTTCGACATTTCCAAGCAGGTGTAATTGAGGCATAGCTGACAGATAGCAGTAAAATGAATGATCTTGTTCACGTGCATAATGGTACGATCAAAATTGCACATTATCACCTGTGCCTCCTGAATGGATAGTGTGCCCCTCATAAATGTAGTGATCCCATAACATACATGTACAATCGAGGGCGCCTTCAATTGGTGCTGGCTAGCTGCGATTCAAGCTCGTAAACAAGTCGCGAAATTCGAAATGGATTGCCTTTGGTGGCGAGTAAACGCTCGTCGTTGGAAATCGTTTCGATGCTGCTGTCGGAAAAGTCTGAAAGCATAAATGGGTTTAGCGGTTGGTGCACTTTACAGTCGCATTAAATCAAACGTACGCTGTCGAA
This sequence comes from Phytophthora palmivora, assembly GCA_008079305.1. Lineage (NCBI taxonomy): Eukaryota > Oomycota > Peronosporomycetes > Peronosporales > Peronosporaceae > Phytophthora > Phytophthora palmivora. Next base: position 66,679 of record VOQZ01000990.1, read on the forward strand.
ATTGCCGCGAAGTTAGATGACCTCGAGCTAGCTTGAAAAAAAGTTTGGCACTATCCAGCTTTCCAAGTTCTTCGATGTGAATTACTTCATCAGAAAAAACATCATCCTCGTCGGTATCGATCTGCAACCTTTCCGTCGATGTTAGCAGGATCTACAATTGTAACAATGAGTGGATCATGATTTTGGATATCGAGTGCAGTGTAGTAGTACCTGGGTGCTGGGGAACGCTCGAATAATATTTTGCACAAACACTTCAAGTGCTGGAAGCACGACGTCACAGCCGTCTAACACCAACAACGTGGTTGGATAATTGGCAGGGTCCGTTCTATGATGACCACCGTCGTTAGTTAACCATCCATACTGCATTTGACCAAGTACGTACTCCGGAAGCGAGCGCAAGAGAGCTTCGACTCCTTTGATAACTTTAGGCAAAGCGTCCTCCCGCTGATTTGATCGAGAATAATCTTCGTCTTGAGAGTCGACCAGTCCAGGTTTTATACCATTCTGGATATGTTCTACCAGTTTATCGACAGCAAAGTAGTGCACGCCATTTCGGTAACTTCTTGTGCGGTAGGATATTTTCGCTATATGAATAGCAATGGAAGATTTCCCGACCCCTCTAGCCCCATATACATTGCATAGGCGGACCTTTCGCGCCAACGATGCTTTGGCCTAATCATCAACAACTCAGGTTAGTATTCCATCTGGCTGGACCTTACAATATCTTAGACTTGCAAGCCAAACCAGCACCTTTTTCACTTCGGCATCTCTCCCCAGGAAATGAGTTGCCAAAACGGGAATGAATGGTGCGTTCAGTAAGGCAATCACGTTCCTGTCGGTAGCGACGGCATCTCTAATAGTCGACCCAATCCGAACATTGTGCTGCTTTGAACTCGGCAGCATTCTGCAGATTTGGTCTGCAGGTCGTACGATTGGCAGTAAGTCGTTGAGTGCAACAAATTCTGCCAGAGTATAGCTTTTCTCGATCGAATATCCTTTGAGAAGTCCAGCGAGGAGAGCTCTATTCAGCCAAAACTTGCATTATACATATACCAATTTTAAAGCAGCAATAAAATTAACTTGACAGTACCGTATGAAGGCAGTAACTCGCAATGAGTGCCTGCTGGAGGAGCTTAAGAAACATATGTGAGGCGCTCCGCATTCAGAAAGCAGACATGCTAGTAAAATTTACGAATAATATGAGCAAGGAGCACATAGAAATCTCCTCATGTCAATTCAATTCTCACCTGGTTCTAGGGAAGGTGAAATGACCACAATAAGCTTTGTCGTATTCCGTATTGCTGTTTCAAAACAACCAATGAATTAATTAAGACAGTTTAGTACACCCTTGATCACACTCACTTACATTCCGAGAAAAGTTGGAATACGTCATTTTTTTCGAAACGCGCTGTCAATCCGTTTGGAGCTTCAACTATTAAGTGATCCTCATCTCCTCCACCGGTGTAGAACAAAACGTCACTGTCACCGTTTAGAGCTTCTTGGATCGATTCTGGTGTTGCGCAGTAATACGATGATGCCTGCAAATACAAGAATTGTTAACTAGGTGTCATACTCTGCCACTGTGATCGGTGCTCACGTCAAAACTACGAATTGAGGCAAAAACCGACAAAACTTCTGACAACTCTTCGCGGTAGTCATAGTTTGCTTCCTATACATCATCGAGTAGAAACACAACAGAATCAAAAAATGCTACAGCAACCAAAATTCATCTACAAGTCAGACAAACCTCGAGAGGCTGGCTGGACTCTGAAAAGTCTTGTGTGGATTGGTCGGCAAATAGAATTGTCTGCAGAAAAATCATGGTTGCAGTGTTAGAGTATGCTTAGTGTACCACTAAGCAAATTGACGTACACATCGAATTCTTCTCGCTAATATAGATTTTTGCTGAACTGGTTCGGGCTTGCTGGTTACCACCTCCTTTTTTGCCGAGATTTGGGCCTCAGATGGAGGAAACGTACCAGTAAGTATTTGATGGTGCATTTCGTGTGTGATCGCTTGAGCTGGGATTGAGGGAGAATGTACTAAATCGGTCGCTTGCAAACCACTCCGATTGCTCAAGTCCGGTAACTCACACGAAAATTTATCGTTGAGCCTGACAAATCGCCCATCGTGTCTACTCTTCCTGTTTCGATTCCTTCTTTTCTCGGGTGGTAAGTCCGAGCGAACCAATTTGTATTCAAGAGATACATCATCCTATCCAACAAGAAATACATGTCAGGTTACCGCGAAGGACACTGAAAAGTCAAACCTGTACGTACCTCACCTCGACGAATTCGCAATAACGTGACTATATCGTTTAACTCCAACTCCTGAGTTTGGCCATTTTTTAGCTGGGTGCCATTTACCCTGATTCCATTGGTACTAGTGTCTTCAACACGCACTTTAACACCAATTTTTGCAGTTTCTTCTTGTGACGTAACATTTTGCACGTGAATTAGGCAGTGCCGTCGACTCAAGTGGGAAATTATTGCACCGCGAATGTTATCCCCGAACACATCCTGAAACTGGTCTCGTCCAAGTATGATTGGAGTCGGCTGCTGGGCAAGCACAATGGTATATAAGTTAAGTAGCTCCAATCGATCCCGTTCAACCTTTGAAAGGCTGTTGGCAAGCCCATCGCAGAGTGTCAAGACCACTGTGTCTTCCAGATTGTTTTCAGTGACAGAAAGATCGCCCAGTTTGTCCTGCGAAAACGATATTTCTGGATCGGGAATATCAGGACCTGGGATGCCAATTAGCTCTTCATCGCTGGAGATATCATCAGCATCAAATGATAACATCGGGGCATTGGATACACTTGTCCGCATTCCCTCTGATTCAAGTAATGGTGTGCTAATTTCTTTTGCTGGTTCGATGTTTCGTTGAGAAAACGGGAACGGTTGTCTCTTGGTAACTTGCTTGGAAGAAGGTGCCTAACAAAACCCTTTAGTACCGGTATCAACGTGCATGAATTGTTTCAGAATGAAGTTACCGTTGGTTCGCTTACTGTAGTAGACGTGGCGGTGGGTATTCGATATGGAGTAGCGAGCGATCCAAACCCAGGATTATTTGTATCTTGCCCTCCTGTCCCCAGAAAGTGAGATAGCTGTAGCAATATAACATATCCAAAGATTAGTCTCCGCTTTTTCTTTGCTAACAACTCTCATTACCGTTGGTAGTCCTCGATCTGTAAGTGGGTTGATTCCCGTGGACTTCGTTCCCGACTTCAAGGGTCTAGATTGCAACACTGGACTCTTCTGTTCCAGCTTATTCATAGGTGACACACCTGACCCTCCAGTTCTCACAGCAATTCCTTCATCCAGGCTTCTCAGATGAGCGGGTGGACTGGTCTTCTGCTCGGGTACACATCCAGGTGTGATCAATGGAGTGGGGATTGCCGGTCTTCCTTGACTCTGTGTCCTTCGTAGAGAGAACATGGGTCTTCCCAGTCCTCCTGCCTTCTTCATCTCAAACGGACTGTTCACAAACGGAGCGTTACTGCCTGATGGCGTCAGAGACGCGTCTGAGTCGCTCTTGAAGGGCGCCAACACGCTCAGAGCGGGCGACACGGGGCCAGACAATGCTGTCAGATTAGCTACAAACAGAGCTGGTGATTGACCCAAGTCTGGGCTCAGACGGCGGCTCTTGACGGCTCCTGTGACGCGTCCGCGCTCTGATCCAGCGCCTGCGGTGCCTACATGGCCGTCTACAGGCGTGTGCAGCCCCACCTGCGCGTCCAGCAGCCGCGGACTGATGTTGTCGCTCTCGGACGAGGCGCGTGGCGACTCGCGACGCTCGTCATCGTCGTCTAGCGCGCGCTTCCGACGCCCTGGAGCCTCCATGGCTTTTGCTTCTCTGTCGGAAGGTTGCAAGAAATGTGACCATCACTCTGAAGCATAGTGAAAGCAAGGTAAAGAAAACTTCAACTTCCTGAAAAACCTCGGGTTGACTAAAAAACCTCGAAGATCATGAAAGGACGCACAATAATTGCAATACGTGTACCGTGTTTCTTATCTCGTTAGGTATTCTGTGTGGTCCACAAGAGACTTCCAGACACCTGATATTACAGACATTGACGTTAAGAACCCCTGCTTATACAGACTATAGGCACCACTCAGATCGAAAGCAGCAGAACACCATGTCGAAGCGCAGACTGGCCGAGGAGGCCGCGGACGAGCGCCACATCATGCGCATTATGCCTCTGGGAGCAGGCAACGAAGTGGGCCGCTCTTGTATCGTGCTCAAGTTCAAGGGCAAGACCATCATGCTGGACTGCGGCGTGCATCCAGGCTACTCGGGACACGGCAGTCTGCCGTTCTTTGACGGTGTGGAGGCTGAGGAGATTGATCTGCTGCTCATCACGCACTTCCACATCGACCACGTGGCCGCACTGCCGCACTTTACGGAGAAGACCAACTTCAAGGGCCGCGTGTTCATGACGCACCCCACGAAGGCCGTCATGCAGATGATGCTGCGCGATTTCTTGCGTGTGTCCAATATTTCGGTGGACGACCAGATCTACGACGATAAAGATCTGAACAACTGCGTCTCGAAGGTCGAGATCATTGATTTCCACCAAGAGATGATGCACAATGGCATCAAATTTACGCCCTACAATGCTGGCCACGTGCTGGGTGCCTGCATGTACCTCATTGAAATTGGTGGAGTTAAGGTACTCTATACGGGAGATTATTCACTGGAGAATGATCGTCATCTCATGGCAGCTGAACTACCGGCTTGCTCACCCGATGTCCTTATTGTGGAGTCGACCTATGGCGTCCAGGTGCACCAGTCGGTGGTAGAACGTGAGGGGCGATTTACTGGACAAGTGGAGGCTGTGGTGCGACGTGGAGGGCGTTGTCTGATTCCTGTCTTTGCTTTGGGACGCACACAGGAGCTGCTGCTGATTCTGGATGAGCACTGGCGCGCGCATCCGGACCTGCAGGATATTCCTATCTACTTTGCGTCAAAGCTGGCTGCCAAGGCACTGCGTGTGTACCAAACATACATCAATATGATGAACGACCGTATTCGTAAGCAGATCGCTATCTCGAACCCGTTCCAGTTTGAACACATTTCCAACCTGAAGAGCATGGATGACTTTGATGATTCTGGTCCGTCCGTTGTGATGGCCAGTCCTGGTATGCTGCAGAGCGGTGTCTCACGACAGCTCTTTGAGCGTTGGTGCTCGGACAAGCGCAATGCTTGCTTGATTCCCGGCTATGTGGTCGAGGGTACTTTGGCTAAGAAGATTCTTTCAGAACCTACAGAGATCGCTGCGTTGGATGGTCGTATCATTCCCATGAATTGCACGGTGGAGTACATTTCTTTCTCGGCACACGCAGACTTTGTGGGTACTAGTGGTTTTGTGGAGAAACTCACACCTCCTAATATCGTGCTGGTTCACGGCGAGAAGAACGAAATGATGCGTTTAAAATCAGCTTTGAACAAGAAATTCAATGACCCCAAGGTCTATCACCCGAACATCTCGACACCAGCTAATATGCAGGAGATCGTGCTCGAGTTTAAGGCGAGAAAATCGCTAAGGCTATTGGAGGACTGGCTAGTGATCAGCCAAAGAATGGTACGGTGATCTCGGGTCTTTTGGTGGAAGTGGATTCACAGACACATTTGATGGACAAGGATGATCTCTCCACTTACACGAAGCTCATTTCGGGTAGCATTACGCAGAAACAGCATGTGCCGTTCGAGTACAACTCGTTTGACGTGCTAATTACCTTTATTCGCCAGATGTACGAAGATGTTGTGCACCTGGAGAAGGAAAACCGCGTAGTGGTGTGTAAGCAGGTGGTCGTAACACGGTGCGCTGTCACCAAGGGTGCTACCGAGAAGCTTGTTGTGGAATGGACTTCTGCGCCAACTGCCGATATGATTGCAGACTCTGTGATCGCGCTCGCTATGCATGCACAGGCAAGTCCTGCTAGCTTTAAGCTTAGTGGTCAGCCTACTGCCGCTTGCCCGCACGATCACTCCAAAAAAACAGAAACTTGCAATGAAGGCGCGAAGGACAAAGACTCTAGCATAAAAACTGAGACAGAAGAATCTCCAGCTGAACAAGATAACAACGATATTGCTGGGGACCCTGTATCGGAGCAGCATGAAAAGAAAGAAGATGAGACGGATCTGGAGAAAGCTGCTCGGGAACTGGGAGAGACTGATCAAGATGCATTGAACCTGCTGATCCTGTTCCGCCTTCTGAAGGATCAATACGGTGATGTTGATTTGGATTTCGAGACAAACAAAATTCACGTGCGGACACCAAGCGGCATCGATGCTGTGGTTGATCATGCTTCGCAGGAAATCGAGTGCAAGGACGCAGCTTTCAAGCTCAAGTTGCAGACTACTGTCCGTCGCATTGAAGGTGCGCTGAAGCCTATTGCAACGTCGTGAACGCCATATTGTCTTCTGAATCGAGGGTCGTACGAATTATAACTACGGACTGGACTCTGCTTCATGATCGAGATGTAGCTCTGGCTGAATTATTCAGCACATTTGCTGTAAACACCAACGGTGACCTCACGAAATATATTCACTACGCACATCTTTGAGGGTCTTCTTCTAACCCTACGCACTGCGTTCTACTCTTTCGCTTCTGAATCGTTCACGGTCAGATCCTGAAGCTTGTTCGTCGTTTCATCCTGCTTATCCTCTTCGTTTTTAGCCTGCAATCGCTCCCTAGCGGCAATTACTTCATCCATGTTTAGTTCCGTTCCGTCGTTGGCGATGACGGGTTCAGTGAGTGCTCTGCGGAAGTAGGTTGAGCCGCGACCGAAGGAATCGTTCTTCTTGCGGATTTCCATGGCTGGATCGATCGAGATCAACAGTTTAGCACCTTCCTTGCCTGGTTTCACTTGTCGCTTGGGAAGCGTGATCTCCTTTGGGAAATTCTGCGTCTCTGGGTCGTAGCCGAATCCACGCAGTGGCAGGTTCGCCGTTTTCAGGATGTATTGGAATTGCTCTTCCGAGTAATGACGGAAAGAGCCGCCAATCTTGCCACTACGTGGCTTGTACGGTCCAGCTTTGTCACCACTAGTGGCCATAACATCATGAATCCGCTTTTCCCACTCCGTGCCTTCCAGCGTCGTCAAGTCTGCCAAGAACAGGAACACACGTCGCAATGTTTCCTCACGGTGCATCATAAGATCTTCATAGCGCACAACAATGATAGGAATATCCACCTTTGTGGTCCAGTAGCGATGAAACTTCATCCAAACGTCGATCTCATTGCGGAGCAGCCCGTCCCAGCGCTCGGCAAAGCGTTCATACTGCGACTCGTGTAAGCTCTTGTTGTGCGTGTTGGTGAGTGTCATGTTAAAGTACGAATCAATGGCATCCCATGGGTTGCGCACCACGAGGATAGCTTTCTTGACAGGGAATTCCTTGTAGCCAACGCGCTCAGGGAAGTGCGTCTTAACGAACCAGACCGACTCGTCGACGACACCCTCGCCCTTCATGCCGTATTGCTGCAGCTCTTTACTAAGGGATCGGTCCGGTCTGGTGTCACAGCCTGTGTAGACACCAGTGACTTTCTCCAGCAGTCCACGCATGAGGGAATTACCACAACGAGGGTAACTCACAATGGCCACGCGTTCTCCATCACGTTCTCCCGGCTGCAGCCAGCGCATACCGTCGTTATCAGTCATCCCTTCAGTTCCAATGATGGTCTGGAGTGTAGCGTTGAGACGTTGTAGAGCCTTCCGAGCGAGGATTACGAAGGGATTCCACGCCAAGTTGAGGTCGAGGCTATTGCAAGGAGAATTGAATGGCAGTCAGACGGTAAACATAGACGGACGATGGAGGACAGCTAAAAACTCACAGTAGGCGAGGCACGAATAGCAGCAGATTCAGGTACACTCGCAGCAGCCACACGCCGCTGTCTACGAGGGTCATAAGCAAGGACAGTCGAATGGAGTTGAAGTGCTCTATACTCAGCTCGTTACTAGCCCAAATGTTCTTCAATTTTGAAGCTACATAGTAATTATGCCTAATAGGGGGTTTCTAAGTTGAAAATTGCAGCTTTCCGAATTTCTGATTGGCTGGTTTTCAAGTTTCTTCTCAAGGATCAACTGGAGTTCTTGAGTGTGTGGGGTTTAAGGCACATGACCTTGTCGGATCCGCGATCGATTCCCGTTAGCATAGAGCTCTTTCAAACTTAGAGGTGAGTAAAGACACATGTACTGAAGCTGAAGAAATTGTCGGAAGAAAATCGCAGGCAGATGCTTGAGCTACAGTCGATGGTAGAAGTGCTACGAAGTTATCGTTGTGTAAAAAGAAGATGAAGTACAAGCACGAGAAGTTGTTGCAGCAAACAGTTTTATGGGATGTCACCAAATCTAGTGCAATTATGGTAAAGATCAACTGGAATCGACCTCAGCACGATATACCTCAACGCGCGCATCAATGAGCTAAGATTTTCGTTCTCGTTCCAAGTGAAGTGAATGGTGGTCGTTTCTGCAACGACAGGAGAAACTCTCGTCATCAATTTAATTGACTGTCCAGGGTTTCGATAGTCGTCTTGGTGGCTTTATGTGTAGTATTTGTGATCACCCGGGCGAACTGAGTGGCACGAGATGTTGACACTGTCTGATCGACCACTAGACGGTGAGGCTGCGACCATCTACTTGTGTAAACACGGTGAAGGTTCGTCTTATCTGCTTCCAATTGTAAACGTGTTGACTTTTTCCATTGACCATGCATAATTTCATTGATTTTGTATTAGTAGAAATATGCAAAGATGACTGACGGCGCTTTCGCTTATACCTAAAGTACCGCCGGGATTGTGTCAAACTTGATCGTCTTACCACGAGCTTACCGCTGATTACCACCGATCCGGAAGGTTACTTCAGCAAGATAAAGATGTCGTTGAAGCGAGCTCACGAGTATATCGAATGGAGAGCAAGAAATGAGGTCTTCTTGTGCCAGGCACTCTGAAGCACAAGTACAAGAGTGGGATCACGTAGACATCATCTGATGCGTCGTTAAAGTTGCGTACTTGCAATAGTCGCTATTGCGCGACTAGAGCAACGATATCGTTTGGTGGGGTATGTGCACAAGAGGAATCTCAACCATCTCTGCAACGCTGGCGGAAATGCAAGCAATTTATCTACTGAGCGCACGAGACTCGAGACTCCAAAGCTTCAACTGAAAGAGGCCATAATCCGCTGCGACCTGTCTCATCTGCCACTCGGTCCAAGTTGCTGTGAGCAGTAACCTGCAACTCGCTTGCCATCGGATGGGATCTCCACTCTCACTCCATCCAGATGCAATCTCACAGAGCTAAAGAACTCAAGTTGCTCAAAGTTCGCTCAAAGCAGCTCAAAAGTTCAAGATTCATAGAAATGGGCCACACGGTGCGAGCAATCAGCACTTGATGGCGCGCAATCTCGCACTTCAACGATGTACACTCACCAACGCTGACCTCGTGCAAACCAACGACTTCACTTTTGAATTGGCGTCGTAGCACTCAAGCTACCCACTCACAGAAGACAAGACCATCATGTCGGAGGTATCGACCCCGACGACGCCTGCCAGTGTGCACTGGGGAGAGACCATGATGGCACAAGGACCCGAGGCACTGCACAACTTCATGGCCAAGACCTTCAAGGCAGCTACAGGCGGCGTTCTGCCGCAGATGGAGGTGCGCTTCAACAACGTTTCCATCTCGGCCGATGTGACAGTGACTCGTGAAGTGACTGCTGCATCCGAGCTGCCTACGCTCTACAATGTGGTGGCCCGCACGTTGGCCAACCTGAATCCAATCAAGAAGAAGGTGGTGCGTAAGGAAGTCATCAAGAACATCAGTGGGGTGCTCAAGCCAGGAACGATCACGTTGCTGCTGGGCCAACCGGGCTCAGGCAAGACATCCCTCATGCGGATTCTGAGCGGACAGTTCCCAATCAAGAAAAATATCACGGTGGAAGGCGAGATGCTGTACAATGGACTCGTTCAGAAGGAAATTGCCAAGCGTCTACCTCAGTTCGTAGCGTACGTGACGCAATACGATCGACATTTTCATACACTCACAGTTCGTGAGACGTTGGAATTCGCATACGCTTTTTGTGGAGGTGGTTTATCGAAACATGGTGAAGAGATGTTGTCTCGTGGCACACCAGAAGATAATGCACGAGCGCTGGCTGCTGCGAAAGCTGTATTCTCCAGATTCCCTGATGTGATCATTGAACAATTGGGTCTACAAATCTGCCAGGACACAGCAATCGGCAATGCAATGCACCGTGGAGTTTCTGGCGGTGAGCGCAAACGTGTCACAACTGGCGAAATGCAGTTTGGCCACAAGTACATGACGCTCATGGATGAAATCAGTACTGGTCTCGATAGTGCGGCAACGTACGATATCATCAAGACGCAGAGAAGCATTGCTAAGAACCTTCATCGGACAATTTTGATCGCCTTGCTTCAACCTGCTCCTGAGGTGTTTGAGCTGTTCGACAATGTTCTCATTATGAACGAAGGGGAAATGATGTACAATGGTCCTCGACACAAGATTATCCCGTACTTCGAGTCGCTGGGGTTTAAATGCCCACATGGTCGCGATGTAGCTGACTATTTGTTAGATCTAGGCACAAACCAGCAGTACAAGTACCAGGCAGCACTTCCACCAGGAATGGCAAAACACCCTCGTCTTGCGAGCGAATTTGCCAAATTGTTCCGTGAATCTTCACTATACACGGATATTATGGAGGAGTTGGCGTCACCGATTGATAAGGAGATTGTTGAACACATAGGTGACAACATGGACCCGATGCCCGAGTTTCGTCAGACGTTGTGGGAGAACATTCGCACATTGACTTGGCGCCAATTGATCATCATCGTGCGAAACGCAGCATTTATCCGTGTACGAACTTTCATGGTTGTAGTCATGGGTCTCATTTACGGCAGCACATTCTACAACGTGGATCCGACGAATGTCCAGGTGATGTTGGGTGTTATTTTCCAGGCAACGCTGTTCTTGTCCCTTGGTCAAGCGTCTCAGATTCCGACGTACATGGAGGCTCGCTCGATTTTCTACAAACAACGAGGCGCCAACTTCTACCGCACGTCCGCATGGGTTATTGCGAATTCTATCGCATTGGTTCCTCAGGCCCTTGGTGAGATTTTAGTGTTCGCCACCTTGGTATATTGGATGTGCGGTTTTGCTGCCACAGCATCGGCGTACATCATTTACCTTATCTTGCTGCTGCTGACAAACTTGGTTTTCGCGTCATGGTTCTTCTGTCTGTCGGCAATGTCACCGAATCTGGATATCGCTAAACCCATGTCGACGTTCTCAATCGTATTTTTCATCCTGTTCGCTGGTTTCGTGATCACTAAGGATCAAACTCCTGGGTGGTTCATCTGGGTGTATTGGATCAACCCGATCGCCTGGTGTCTACGAGGTTTGTCAGTGAACGAGTACCGTTCGAGCGCGTATGATGTCTGCGAGTACGGCGATATTAACTATTGCACAGACTACGGCATGAACATGGGGGAATACTATCTATCACAGTACGGCGTTCCGTCGGATACATTCTGGATCTGGACTGGTATTTTGTTCATGATTGTGGCGTACATTTTCTTCATGGTGTTAGGCTGTTACGTTCTCGAGTACCACCGATATGAAGCTCCTGAGAATATTCAATTGCTTCCAAAGACAGTAAGCGATGAAAACGAAATGGAGAAACGAGGTGGCGACTACGCATTGATGCAGACCCCCAAAAATTCGTCTGCTCAAACTCGATCGGATGGAGTCGATTCTGGAGAGGTGGTGGTGAAAGTGCCACGTCGTGAGAAAAACTTCGTACCATGCACGATTGCGTGGAAGGATCTCTGGTATACTGTGCCTTCACCGCATGATCGCAAGGAGAGTTTGCAGTTGCTAAAAGGGATTAACGGATACGCTGAGCCCGGGTCCTTGACAGCATTGATGGGATCCTCTGGTGCAGGCAAGACAACTCTGATGGACGTGATTGCTGGTCGTAAGACTGGTGGCAAGATCGAAGGCAAGATCTTCTTAAATGGCTATGAGGCTAGTGACCTGGCCATTCGTCGTTGTACCGGCTACTGTGAGCAAATGGACATTCATTCAGAAGGATCGACAATTCGTGAGGCCCTCACGTTCAGTGCATTCCTTCGCCAGGATAGCACGGTGTCAACAGCTAAGAAATACGACTCGGTGAACGAGTGTTTGGACTTGTTGGACATGCACGACATCGCGGACCAGATTGTTCGCGGCAGCTCGCAGGAACAGATGAAGCGCTTGACGATCGGGGTAGAGTTGGTGGCTCAACCAAGTATCTTGTTCCTGGATGAGCCCACGAGTGGTTTAGATGCTCACTCGGCCAAGTTGATCATGGACGGTGTCCGTAAGGTTGCCGACAGTGGGCGTACGATCGTGTGTACTATTCACCAGCCTTCGTCAGATGTGTTTTTCCTGTTTGATCACTTGCTGCTTCTGAAGCGTGGAGGTGAGTCCGTGTTCGTCGGTGAACTGGGGTCAGAGTGTCAGAATCTTGTTGAATATTTGGAATCGATTGAAGGAGTGACTCCTCTTCCGGACAAGCAGAATCCTGCTACGTGGATGCTCGAGGTTATTGGTGCTGGTGTCGGTCACCAGCCCACCGACGTGACTGACTTCGTGCAGCATTTCAAGGAGAGCAGAGAATCTCAACATCTAATGGAATATTTAGAGAAACCAGGTCTGACTCACCCCACACCGGAGCTCCCGGAAATGGTATTCAAGACAAAGCGTGCTGCTGGTCCTTTCACGCAGATGTGGTTCTTGATTCAGCGTTTTGTCGTCATGTACTGGCGCACACCAACGTACAACCTGACACGTTTTGTGATTGCCTTGGGACTTGCTCTGATATCGGGTCTTACTTACATCAACTCGGAGTTTGTGTCGTACCAGGGAATCAATGGTGGTGTTGGTATGGTGTTCATGACGGCACTGTTCATGGGAATCGCGACATTCACGGGTGCTCTACCGATTACGGCTTTGGACCGCGCTGCATTCTATCGTGAACGCGCGTCGCAGACTTACAATTCGTTATGGTACTTTGTCGCTTCAACTGTGGTGGAAATTCCATACGTGTTTTTCGCCTGCCTACTATTCACGGTGATCTTCTACCCGATGGTGGGGTTCCAGTCATTTGCATCTGGGGTGTTGTACTGGATCAACTTGTCGTTCTTCGTCTTGACGCAGGCGTACCTCGCGCAAGTTTTGATCTACGCTTTCCCCAGCATTGAGGTCTCAGCAATTATCGGCGTGCTCATCAACTCGATCTTCTTGTTGTTTGCCGGGTTTAACCCACCGTCTTCATCCATCCCGAGTGGCTACAAGTGGCTATACACGATCACTCCGCAACGGTTCTCGCTGGCCATCCTGATGGCTCTAGTGTTTTGTGACTGCCCCGATGAGCCGACATGGAACAACACATTGAGTGCCTACGAGAATGTGGGCACTAACATTGGCTGTCAACCCGTGACCGACCTTCCCGTCACTATTGACCACATCACGGTGAAGGGATACGTGGAGTCAGTGTTCAAGTACAAATACGACGATATTTGGGCAAACTTCGGCTATGTGTTCGTGGTGTTGGGCATCTTCCGTGTTCTTGCCATGTTCTCGCTGCGCTACATTAACCACACGCAGCGATAAGGTGCCTAGTAACAACGTTTCAGCTTCCTACGTTTGGCACGATGAGTTGTATCTTTGAAGCGCATACTTTCAAAAAATCTGCAATTACATGTACCAGAAGACAGTACGATGTAGAAGACAGTACGATGTCGTCTTCCTTGGATAGAAGCAGCCTGATGTTCATTCTTCATCGATTACGAGTTGTTTGCTCTCATTCGCCACCACGCCCCAGCGAGCGTTCAGCATACAGTTGTAACAAAGCTAGCGTTCATCTTCGTGCTGGAAAACGACGAACGCGGTTCCAAAGGTCCACAATCTTTGCGATAGTGTGTTCATCGCATAGGACGTAGATTGATGAACATGCTCTCTGGAGAGAACCTGAAGCGGCAACCTCCATCCAGCAAGGCACAAGACAACAGCACTTCGTCTCAATGCCATCGACATTCAACGACCCGTCGAAAGGGACTTTGGTTGACAGTTCCAACCAAAAGTTGGTACGCACAGCCGAGATACAAGCATCATGCAACCTTTTTATGCATCTTTGATGATTCCCCAAATATGCGACACGCCGATGCTGCAATCGGATTGGCCAGGTCAATCGCCTCGTCACATTAGTCGCGCAGCATTGTCTGTCAACCAGATCATTGTGCATTTTACTGTGTGAGTCTCAAGCTGTGGCATACAGTAGTAGGCATGGGAGACACGCTAGAAGAAGCAGCAAACATCGTGGACTTGTCGTCGGGCAAATCCATGATGGCCAATGGTCCTGACGCACTACACAGTTACGTGGCCGACAAGTTCGAGGCCGCTATGGGACGGGAGCTACCTCAGATGGAGGTGCGCTACCACAATCTGAGCGTCACAGCCAACGGAGTGGTGACCGGAGAGATCACGTCCAAGTCCGAACTGCCCACGGTGTTCAACACCATCAAACGCAGTCTGGCCAAGTTTGCATGGAACAAACGCTTAGTGCAGAAAGAGATCATCAAAGGCGCTAGTGGCGTGTTCAAACCTGGCACTATTACACTGCTTCTGGGCCAACCAGGCTCGGGTAAAACCTCACTCATGCGCGTTCTGGCTGGTCAGTTCCCCAAAAGTGGCAACGTCAAGATTGAAGGTGATGTGACGTACAATGGGATGCCAAGAGATGAGATCAGTAAAGTTCTCCCTCAATTCGTGGCCTACGTCACGCAATTCGACAAGCATTTTCCAACACTTACAGTGCAAGAGACGTTGGATTTCGCGTACGCTGTATGTGGTGGTGGTATGTCGAAACACAAGGAAAAAATGCTGAGTCATGGTACACCTCAACAAAATACTGAGGCATTGGAGACAGCTCGAAAGTACTTCGAAAACTTCCCGGATTTGGTGATTGAGCAGCTCGGTCTACAGATCTGCCGAAACACAATCCTTGGTAGTAATATGCTTCGTGGTGTGTCTGGGGGTGAACGAAAGCGTGTGACGACAGGTGAGATGGAATTTGGCATGAAATACATGACCCTCATGGATGAGATCAGCACAGGTTTGGACAGCGCTGCAACCTTCGACATCATCACAACGCAACGTAGTATCACAAAGTGTCTGCATAAAACTATTGTGATCGCGTTGCTGCAGCCTGCTCCTGAGGTATTTGACTTGTTTGATGATGTTATGGTCCTGAATCATGGAGAAATTATTTATCATGGACCTCGCAACCAAGTGGTGCCATATTTTGAGATGTTGGGGTTTAAGTGTCCTCCACGCCGCGATGCAGCAGACTTTCTCCTAGATCTTGGTACGAAGATGCAATTGAAATACCTGTAGTGGGGCGACGGTCTTCAAGACCTGACCACACACTGGGTTGGTGACCGAGGACGGTCCCAGCCATAGCTGGCGTAGGATAAGACTCAGAGGTGGGTAGACTCGAGGTAGATGACTAGGCTTTGCGGTAGGAGTATCTGACCCGGGTCTCACCCACTTCATTCTGAATATTGCGGACTACAATACAAGCAAGAGTTCTAAGGAAGCGCCAGCTTCCCTCGCGACTGTGTTCATTCGGATTCTACCACAAAGTTAACTTTAGGTCCAAGAAACGACATGGACAACGCAACTACTTCGTCGACGAACGAGACGCTTGAGGCTGCGGCAACGCAGCAGGCAGCAAGCACCAATAGAACACTACGGTCAGGGTCAAGGACTGTAACGCGAACAATGCGAGCAGGCAACTCCAACCCTGGACGCGGCAAAACCCGCACGCAATACTGAAGTGACCATGACACGGCAGTCAGGTTCCCGATCCTCTTCAAGTGGGTTGAGAAGTGGTTCCATGCCAATGTCTGCCAGCCAGGAACCTGATTACCCTACGGTGGCGCACCCGATTTTCGCCGTCACTGCGGCACCTAAGATCGAAGACATCTCGCATGAAGCGCTTACCCAGTGGATTGACCTTCGTTTAGAATACGAAGAGATCATGAGGGCGCGCTGTGAGTCATCTGGAGAAGATCTGAAGTCAGTCATGCGTTCCGTGAGGAACTCCTTTGATGACAGTTTTCTCGAGACATTATGCGAGACTAAATGGGAAAAGAGTAAGGACGAACTCACTGACGAGTTCATCTGGGACTGGATTAAGACAACTGTGCGGAACTTTAAAAACAACGCATTGCCCAATATTGATGAGCTGTTCCAAGACCGGTTAGTGATGTCAATGACCAAGTCCGATGTCGATGCTCGAGTACTCGACTACTTTCACCTGTGTAACACGATCGTGAAGAACAACGGTTTGGCAGTTCTGTTCTCAGAGGAGGACGGTGCAAAGAAGAAATGCAAGATTTTGCTCAATTGCCTACCGGAAGAACTGAAGACGCGAGTGAGAAACGAGATCGATTTTCGCTTACCAACGGCTAAGTCCAATGTATCGGTGCTTTTTAAGGTTGTAAGTGAGAAGGCTCTGGAAATTGACCGAGAGGATTTAGCCCTATCGAGGAACAAGAGACGTCCTCGCACATTAGACGCAAAGCAGGAAATGACTTCACGGCCTCTAAAGCGAGCCAGGATCGTGAAAGAAAAAGACAAATCTCGTCAACTTCAATCGCAGACTACACAACGTACTATATTTCGGACCAGCTCCGACGAGACTCGTCCAGGACCAAAAGGTGGGTGCTGGACCTGTGGTGGTCGACACCGCCAAGCGGATTGTCCTGAAAAACTTGATGGCACCGAGTATACGACAACACGAACGCAAAAACAAGGGAGGCACCGCAAAATTAAAACGAATTAGCGTATGCCTGCCCGATCAACCAGGCCAACCCCGAATGTTACGTGTCAGTGGTGTAGTGGATGTAGAATACTGTGCGGATTCTGGAGCGGAGACATCGTGCATAAGCTCAACGACGTTGAAGAAGATCAATAAGCAAGGTGTAACAAATGAAGTGGTGGAGTTGACAACTCCGATCGAGTGCAAACTACCAGGAGGAAAAAAGACGTTGGCTCGAGCAGTAACAAAGTTGAAGTTGTCATTAATGACAGCGGCTGGTCCAGTCAACATTATCAAGCCTGTGTCTTGTTTGATACTCGAATGTGAAGAAGATGAGTTTTTACTTGGAGATGATGTTCTCAAGCTGTTAGGTATCGATGTAGACAGACAACTGGAACTGTTAGCAGCACCTAGCAAAGGGGATGGAGATGATGATGACGATATACCTGATGTGGAGGCAGACAAAGACGAAGAAGCCATTCGACTTGCAGTAGAAGCGATGATCCAACGCGCTCTAGATGAAGGTTTCCCTGTTGGGAAAATCGAGCGGTTACGCACAATTGTCTATGCCTACGATGTTTGGAGATTGACTCTCGGTAGTGATCCTCCTGCAAATGTCGAACCTATGCGAATTAGGATGAAAGCAGGGTGTAAACCATTCCGAGCGAAAGCTCGCAAGTATGCATCAGAATATCAAGCTTTCTTGGAATCGTTCAATGATAAGTTGGTCAGTCTGGGATGGGTTTACGAGAACCCATCGAGTCGCTGGGCTTGTGCCGCCCTACCAGTGCGAAAAAGTGGTGGGAGTGATTTCCGCCAGACTGTGGACTATAAGCCTTTTAACTCTCAGACAGAACCGATAGCTGGGATCATGCCCAACCTTCACGTCGACTTAGAGAAGGTGAGAGGGAGTCGTCATTTCGGACTTTTTGACTTTATTAAGAGGTACTGGCAGCTTCCACTTGCGAAGGAGTGCCAGGAGCTCCTATCCTACCTGACCCACCGGAAAATATACTCTCCTAGGCGTGTACCTCAAGGCAGTGCTGATGCAGCCCTATACTTCCAGTCAACGATCGAGAGGTGTTATCAAGCATTGCTGTACACACACTTATTAGTATGGATTGACGATTTGTTGCTATATGCAGCTGACATCGACACATATCTTGACAAACTACAAGAACTGCTTGAACTAACAGCGAAGTTCGGTTTCAAGCTAAGTGTGGTAAAGTCGTGTGTATACAAACAAGAGGTGAAATGGTGTGGTAAAGTGATTAATGGAGAAGGAGTGACGCACGATTCAGGACGCATAGAAGCACTACAAAATATGCCGTATCCGACTAATGCTGGAGAATTGCAGCAATTTATATGCTCGACGAACTGGATGCGAGACAGTATAGTTGACTATGCTCGATTAGCTCGTCCGCTGCAAGACACATTAGACAGAACCATGGCGCAAGTGTCTAGACGAACAAAGCGTGTGGCGTCAGGATTACCAGTCGCACTTACTGTGCAGGAATGCGCGGCGTACGACGCGGTAAAGCAAGCTCTGGCTAATTCTGCTACCCTTGCGTTCCCGAAGCCTGAAGCTGAGATGATTCTGCTGACGGATGCTTCCGACGTGGGATGGTCGGTTATTGTGACGCAAGTGGCCAGTTGGGAAAGTGATGCAGACATCCAGGACCAGCAGCATGAGCTGCTTATCTGTCTTGGTGGTTCTTTCACTGGTGCACAGAAGAATTGGAGTATTATCGAGAAAGAAGCATACCCTATAGTTATGGCATGTGATAAGCTCAGTTACCTCTTATTGCGCCCAGGTGGTTTCCGCATGTACTGCGACCATCGCAATCTGATACATGTCTTCGCACCAGGTTATGGTGTAAAAAAGCATGTTCGGGGTAAACTACTGAGGTGGTCTATGAAATTGATGGAATATCGCTATACTATCGAACACATCGACGGAACACACAACGTTTGGGCCGATATGGTGTCTCGGTGGGCAGGCACTCGCCCAGCGCCAAGTGTGGCGTTGAAGCGAGTCACCCTGCGGCGTCAGCGTGACGAAGACCAGTCTGAGGACACCACCAGCAGTCGGAACGAATGGCACGGAGGCTCAGTGCCCATCCGTCCGTTCAGCGACGGAAACTTTGTGTGGCCAACAGTTGAAGAACTACAAGCAGCACAACAACGACACATTGTGGATCGCCCACAAGGGTTGACACGGAGTCGTGTCGGTTTGTTGTGCAGTGATGATCGAATCTGGATTCCTAGTAACGAGGAGAGCCTCGTTCAGCGACTCCTCGTGATTGGCCACTGTGGAGCACAGGGGCACCGAGGGCGCGATGCATTGGTGAATATCGTGAATAGGAGGTTCCTCATCAGAAATATCTCAGCCATGGTAAAAACATTTCTCGCAAGCTGCCTCATGTGCCAACATGTAAAAGGGGGGAAGATTGTAATGAGACCATGGGCAGAGACATTCAGATGCAACGAACGAAATGGAGCACTACATTGGGACTACGTGCAACTTGGTAATTCTTTTGGTGACTATAAGTATTTGCTAGTACTAAAGGATGACGCTACTCATTTCTGCGAGCTGGTACCGTGTGCGGTACCGACAGCAGCGGTCACCGCTGAAGCAATCTTAGACTGGCACAGCAGGTATGGTGCACCGCGTGTGTGGATAAGCGACCAAGGAAGTCATTTTAAGAACCTAGTGATGGCGGAGGTGGCAAGACGACTCACGAGTGGACAGAGATTTACTGTAGCCTACAGTCCCTGGATCAATGGGTCAATTGAAAGGATGAACAGAGATATAGTGCAAGTCCTACGAGCTATGTGCCTTGAAGCCAAGGTGGACATCCGTGATTGGGTACATTTCATCCCAGTACTACAGTCAAACCTCAACCATACTCCTGTCCCGTCACTTGCCAACAAAGCACCGGTGGAACTATTCTGTGTTCTACCTGCTTCATCACCACTAGATTTCGGATTCAACAGTAAGGATAACACCTTCATTGAGCTTGGCACCTCTACCCGACAGATTGAGTCAAAGTTAGAGCAACTGCGCATAAGGGTGCAAGAGATGCACAAAAGAGTGCAAAAAGCAAGAAAGGAACAAACTAGACGGAATCAGAAAGCACAAAGAGGGGCTAAGGTGGCCAACTTCGACGTCGGTGACTACGTGTTGCGGTCCAGGGTGGACCAAAAGCACAACGACAAGTTGCTGGTTACCTGGATCGGCCCGTACCAGGTAATTGGTACAGACGAACACTCTTTCTGCGTCCAGCACCTAGTGTCTGGAGCGGAATCAGACGTACACGCTTCACGCCTCAAGTTCTACGCGGATGCCTCTTTTGAGGTGACAGAGGAGATTCGCGAGCACGTGGCTGCTCAAGGAATCGTCCTCACAGTTGCTGAGCTTAAAGAGCACCGGTGGAACTCGGCGAAGAAGTGTTACGAGATACTGGTGGGGTGGAAGGGTCTGGAGCCAATTGAGGACTCTTGGGAGTCTCTCAGCTCACTGTATAAGGATATCCCAGTGATGGTGAAGCAGTACATAGCTGCTTCAAGTGATGTGCAACTACCTGTAACGTTGGAGCAACTTTAACACTTCAAGTTGAAGTGTTAATGTCACCTGGTTATGTGCGGTACACAAATGGACACATGGATACATTCGTACATTCGTGCAACATTGACTACAAATCCAAGACAAAGTCGACTTTGAACGAGTGGTCAAGTCTTGGTAGGGCAGTGTAGTGGGGCGACGGTCTTCAAGACCTGACCACACACTGGGTTGGTGACCGAGGACGGTCCCAGCCATAGCTGGCGTAGGATAAGACTCAGAGGTGGGTAGACTCGAGGTAGATGACTAGGCTTTGCGGTAGGAGTATCTGACCCGGGTCTCACCCACTTCATTCTGAATATTGCGGACTACAATACAAGCAAGAGTTCTAAGGAAGCGCCAGCTTCCCTCGCGACTGTGTTCATTCGGATTCTACCACAATACCAAGTAGAGCTACCCCCCGGTATGACTAAGCACCCTCGCCTTGCCAGCGAGTTTTCGGAGCATTGGCGTCGATCTCGTCTGTACGACAGCTTGATTCGAGACATCGAAGCTCCTCACAACCCTGAACTATTGAAGGACGTCGAAGAGCACATGAACCAAATGCCAGAATTCCGGCAGAGTTTCTGGGAGAGCACGAAAACTGTGACTACACGTCAGTGGAAGCTTACCAGTCGAAACAAGTCATTCATCAAATCTCGAGCGTTGATGACTGTAGTCATGGGCTTGATCTATGGCAGCGTGTTCTATCAGACAGATCCGACTGACATTCAGATGATGATCGGTGTACTGTTTCAGGCTGCAATGTTTATGAGTTTGGGTCAAACAGCACAAGTCCCGACCTTTTACGCAGCTCGAGAAGTGTTTTACAAGCAGCGCTCAGCCAATTTTTACCGTGCAGCGTCATTTGCCATTGCCAACTCGTTGGCTCTTATCCCGCAGGCTATTGCGGAGGGTCTAGTCTTTGGCTCATTGGTGTATTGGATGACTGGGCTTGTGCGTCACGCAGGCCATTTCATTATCTTTTTGATATTTCTTGTCCAAACCAACTTGGTATACGCGTCGTGGTTCTTCTGTTTGACTGCCATCTGTCCAAGCTTTAATATCGCAAAGCCCATGTCAACGTTTACACTCTCGATCTTCAATCTCTTTGGAGGTTTTGTGATGGCGAAGAATGTGATACCCGACTGGTTGATCTGGGTCTACTGGTTTGTCCCGGATTCTTGGACTTTGCGGGGTTTGTGTGTGAACCAGTATCGTGCCGCGAAATTTGATGTGTGTGTATACGATAATGTGGACTACTGCACCGAGTACGATATGAAAATGGGCGAATACTTACTAAACCAATATGCGGTGCCGTCCGGTCACTACTGGGTGTGGATTGATATTATTTACTTGTGCTTCATTTACATATTTTTATGGGGCTGGGAGCATTTGTGCTGGAGTACAAGCGATACGATGGTCCCAGTAATGTTTCTCTTAAACCAAAACACGAAATTAACGACGATGAGACTGATCGAGCAGGCAACTACGTTTTGGCAACGACTCCGAAGCACTCTGGAACCTCGTCTGGATCGGGGTCACCAAGCCGAGAAGTTGTGCTAGATGTACCAGTTCGCGAGAAAATGTTCACTCCCGTGACACTAGCATTTCAAGATTTGCACTACTCCGTTCCGAAACCTGGTAGCCCGAAGGAATCTCTCGAACTGCTCAAGGGTATCAGTGGTATTGCCGAACCTGGCACTTTGACTGCGTTGATGGGATCGTCGGGTGCTGGTAAAACCACACTGATGGACGTGATCGCTGGTCGTAAGACTGGAGGCACGATCACCGGCAAGATTATGTTGAACGGATATGAGGCGACTGACTTGGCTATTCGTCGTGCCACGGGTTACTGCGAGCAAATGGATGTTCACTCGGATGCGTCCACGATCCGTGAATCGTTGACTTTCAGTGCATTCCTTCGTCAGGACAGCAGCATTCCTGACAGCAAGAAGTACGATACGGTGAACGAGTGTCTCGACCTGCTCGACATGCACGCGATCGCGGACAAGATTGTGCGTGGTTGCTCACAGGAGCAGATGAAACGTTTGACGATCGGTGTGGAGCTTGCTGCCCAACCGAGTATTTTGTTCCTGGATGAACCTACCAGTGGTCTGGATGCTCATTCAGCGAAGTTGATCATGGACGGTGTTCGCAAAGTGGCCGACAGTGGACGAACGATTGTGTGTACGATCCACCAGCCTTCGTCGGATGTGTTCTTCTTGTTTGATCACTTGTTGCTGTTGAAACGTGGTGGTGAATCGGTGTTTGTTGGCGAATTGGGCGAGCGATGTCACAAGTTGGTAGATTATCTCGAGGCGATTCCAGGCACTCCAGCATGTCCGAAGGATCAAAATCCGGCATCATGGATGCTAGAGGTGATCGGTGCCGGTGTTAGCAGCACGGTATCAAACCCAACCGACTTTGTGAAATGTTTTCAAGAAAGCGAGGAAAAACGTATCCTAGACACTCAGATGGATCGACCCGGTTTAACTCGTCCAAGCCCCGATCTTCCCGAAATGATCTTCGACAAGAAGCGCGCAGCGAATTCATTTACGCAAATGAGATTTTTGGTGAAGCGGTTTAACGACCGATACTGGCGCACACCGACATACAACATCACTCGATTCGCGATTTCACTTGGTTTATCGATTCTGTTCGGCATTGTCTATTCCGGCAAGTCGTATCAATCATACCAAGAAATTAATGCTGGAGTTGCGATGGTATACATGACCACAATGTTCAACGGTGTGATTTCGTTTACGGGTACGCTCCCCATTTCATTCGCAGAGCGTGGATCATACTACCGTGAGCGTGCGTCACAAACCTACAACTGCTTATGGTACTTCGTGGGCTCAACGGTGGCTGAGATTCCGTACATTTTCGTCAGTGGTGCGCTTTTCACAATTATCTACTACCCATCGGTTGGTTTTACGAATGTGGCATCGGGTTTCATGTACTGGATCACGATTTCGCTCTTTGTGCTGATGCAAACGTACTTGGGTCATTTCTTTATCTACGCCCTACCTACCGTTGAGGTGGCAGCAATCATGGGTGTGCTGTACAATGCCATTTGCTTGATCTTCGCTGGTTTCAACCCTCCAGCTGCCAATATCCCTCGTGGTTATCACTGGTTGTATCTCATCACGCCGCAAAAATACGCCATGGGTCTGATGAATTCACTCGTATTCACGGACTGCCCAATGATGCCGACTTGGAATAATGTGACAGGTGAATACGAGGGTGGTAGTGGTCAACTAGCATGTCATGAGCTGACTAATGCCCCCAGCTCAGTCGGTCACACCACGGTGAAGGAGTATGTCGAGTCGAATTTCGGATACAAACACTCGGAGATCTGGAGCAACTTCGGCTACATCTTCGTATTCATTGCAGTGTATCGACTACTGGCGTTGTTGGCACTACGTTTCATCAATCACCAAAAGAGATGAATATCGGATGAGGATTACACAAGTACGATTCAATTGATTTTAGCTGTATTTTGTTTGCTTTAATTTTCACTGCAGCTAACAGCGTCATGCATTTGATGCATAGTCAAAGAAAAAATAATCAGAACTCCTTGCTAAGTAGAGTCCCTGCGAATGATAGACCCGGTGCGGGGGGTAAATAAGTGACTTGTCCTCCAAAAGAGTGCACCCCAACTCGTTCATCCGGTCGAGCTAATATCTTACTAATCGTAGCAGCGCAACCAGACGGAACTGGCACATCATTGGGTTTACTGCCTCGTCTAAATGGCCAGCCACCTCTTGAAAAGTCCTTTTCGCTCATGATGCTGTTTTAACCCTTTCGTGGTCAACAGGGGCATTTTGAGCCGTTTGAAGGCTAGCTCAAAACAAGGTGACAAACAAGCCTTCAAGGGGGGCATTTTGCCCCTGTTGACAGAAGTTCAACTCGAAGCCCACCCACTTTTGTAACTACCAATCGTAGTGCTTCAGCACTATCCCCAACCCTTCTAATGTGGCATACATCACGGTAATCTAGCGTTTATGTTCACTATGTAGCTCACATAATTGCAAAATACTCAGGTAAGTGCGAAATCTATAACGATTACGTCAGCAAATGACAGTATATTACGTGACGCGTCGACGTGGCGCTCAGGTTTGCAAGATGTATTGCCTTTGTTCCCGTTACCAACGAGTGGCCGTGAATAATTTATATACTAAAACTAAGTTACACGCCTCAATCACAATCTGTCAGTCATGCGAACCGCATTCACGTTCGAAGACGACAAGGAGCTAATCCAGCTCGCACGCAAATACTCGGATGCTGGTTCACGTGTAGCTTGGCAGGATGTCGCTAACAAGATGCGGCGCACGGGGCACTCGGCGCTAGCGTTGCGCCAGCGCCTGAATACGCTCATGCGGACATGGGGCCGCGATTTGTCACGCATCCCTCCAAGTTTCTTCGCGCAAGTCCGTCGCCCACGTGGCCACCCACTTGCGGTTCTTCGACAGCTACGAGGTGCTGCACCGGCAGCAACCACTGGAAGCTCTCCACGACCGGTGTCTGCCGCAACCCCTCCACCTGCGCCTGCTGCAAGTTTTTTACCGTCGGAGCCTGCTATGAGCACAGTGCGATCAATACCAGCTACGAGTTCAGTGGGGCCGATGCCTGCTACAAGTCCAGCGGGGATGTCGCCTACACCAAGTCCTACGGCGCTAACACCTGCTGAAATTTCACCACGACCAGCTGCAGTCGCAAGTTCACCACTGTTGTCGGCTCCTCCTGCTGAATGCTCGCCGTGCTCAAGTCTCGCTGCTAAAAGCCCTGATGACGCCTTTATGAGTGGCCAGGATGCAGCCAGCGACAGCGCAAGTATCGAGACGATCGTGCATGCCATTTTTGAGCACGTTCCGCGTGTTGTAGTGACAAGGGGTTGCAATACCCCGCATTGCAATGTCGGTGAAATATTGCCGCAGGGCATCACCAAACTACTTGATGAGCTACGGAAGATAGGCCCTATAGACGAACGAGATGTATTCTTGGACATTGGAGCAGGATTGGGGAACATTGTGGTCCATGTAGCGTTGGCGACAACAGTCCAGAGGGCTATCGGTATTGAGCTTCGTGAAGACGTATACCAGCTCGGTTTGCGAATGATTGGAGACAATATGCATGGTCGACGATTGCGCTCTAGACTCCTAATGACATGCGGAGATGTTGCAGAGGCCAAGTTGTCACGGCGCTTGCCGTATGAACAAGCAACTATTGTGTACTGGAACAACGTTTTGTTCGAGCCTCACGTGATCGAGATCGTCAAAGAGCATCTCAGCTATATATCCGACATCCGATTCTTTATCAGCACTCTACAAATATGCCCCAGACACCGCGAGCCTTGCTTCTCAGGCTTCTGTTCGTTGTTTGAGTTACTCAAGGAGGTGGCTCTCCCCTGCAGTTGGAAAGCGGGTGCGCAAAAGGTGTTCATCTACAGATCAAAACTTTCTTGAATTTGAATAGTAAAAGCAAGATGAATACACACATATCGGATTTTGACATTTGAATACTCACTTCGAGTCGAATGCGGAAGCAACTTGAAGCGAATAAATATAGTTAAACCAAGACATTTGCACATGTTGAAGATATCAATGTTGAAGTAGATGCGTGTATCAGAAACATCCAACGTACAGCATTACAATGCGATCATTCGGGCAACACTTGGTCGTGCTCCGGAATCGTCACTCCCTTCCAAGGGAGCGGTGTTAGTATCAGCGTCTTGGTTTGCTTGTGCTTGTAGCTTCATTTTGTACAGTTCACAGCTTGTGCGCACCTTTCCTTTCGCGGAGAATAGCTTGCGTGGTAGGTAGAAGCGGTGGTACTTCTCCCAGCAGGTCCATGTCGGATTCACGCATGTGAATGGCTTTGTAGTAACCGAAACGTGTTGACAGAGACAAACACCGTGCAGAACGCAAAAGTCCGTAACCTCGGTGGCATATCTGTCCTCCCACCGACAAACCACACACTGTCGGCGCTTTCTGTGCTTCTCTGAGTACATTTGCTTTGATGCAACAGCGGAGCACCGCTTCTGAGGACTACCAGCGTTGCTTTCGCTGACATGAGATTGTGCCACCCATACCGCACTTGACGGAGACATCACTTCTGTTACGTGCTCAACCCCCCCTCCGTTTGTGTAAAACATCCGTCGTTCACTGGGTGCCTCTTTCCACTTTCCTGAAATCAACTCAGAACTAAGTTGAGCGACAAAAGTCTTGTGGGAGTCGCGTTCGTCGTCACTGTTGAGTGCCAACTTGCGTGTAAAGTATGCATTAGCCCGCGCCACGTCAATAAGGGCAAACCCCAGCTTTTTGTACCACTTTTTGAACGAATGTCCGTCGGACAGCGAGAATCTCCCTCGGGTTTGATCAAGCCGATCAACACCTTGCATATTCTTGTTGTACTCTTTGATACAGGTAGGGGCGCTGAAGGTTACTTTTTCAGAGCACACTTGTCGTGTTACAGTTGTCTGGGTAGACGCGTCAGCGTTTGAAACCACAGTTACAATTGAGCTATCGTACCAAGAAGCTGCTACAGTATTACGATCCACCGACACGCCTTGGCGAGATGTTCCACGAGGTCCATCGTTCTTCTCAAGAACTACATGTCTCGGAAAGTGAGCACTAGTTTTCCGAACAGTTCCTCGGGCGTAGAGACCCTTCAGACGGAGAGCGTCGAGTAGTTGTCGGAATTGATAATACGACGTGTGCCATACAATGGTCGAACCACTTCTAGCACGCACTTCCTAATTGATGACGAACTTGCAAGTTCATCACTCAGTGCTTGCGCTTCCACCGGTGTTGTCACTCCATCTAGTCGATCCGCCATGTTACTCTGACAGTGTAGTCGAAAGTTCAATGAGATCCACGTGGTAGAACAACATAACATGTAGATACGAAAATGGTACTTGCCCCCTGGCTTCATCGGGTTGTACACGATCAATGGCTTACCGTACTTTGAGCGACATGCAATACTAGCTTCATCCAATGCCACGTTTCGCCCCACCTCAACGTACTTAGACCCTGTCGACTTCAGCAAATTTAGCAATGGTCGAATCCTGGCAGCTTGGTCAGTGTTTGTAGCGTTTTCTTCCACACATTGGAAACTGAGTGCTGACGGAGCTTTTTGAAGCGTCGTAGAGGCATGACGCTATCAAGATTTACTGCGTTTCCGCCAAAGATGGCATCTTCCACTTGTTGCCCCCAGTAGTTGCTGTACTCCCCTTTATCGACTAGCGACATGTACAATAACACGCCGATGAATTTCATGATCTCCTCCAATAAAAAAGGTGTCTTGAGTTTGATACCATGTACTCTAGCATAACTATTTGTTTCTCCAACAACTTGCTGCCAGAACGAAACCGGGATGTACGCAAAAAAGCTGGCCGACGCAGAGTGTTCGAACAAATGTTTGAACTCTGGCCGAAGCCGCGTCGTAGTAGAACCATCTGCGTGTTGGAATAAATCTGCTGGTTCTTCACATTGCGCAGTTGGATCGAAGCGCATACTGTTGATAGCTTCAACCTCAGCAAGCGAAGTAGGGAAATCGTTTGGTGGATTGAATTCCTCCATGCACTCTTCCAGAGCTGCAACATCATCTTCAATATCAATGATTTCTCCTTCATCAATTGCACACAGATTTCTCCATACTACAGCCGTCGCACTACCGTGTAGGGACCGGTAATTGGCATTACCACGTTGTATCATGCTCAAATTTAGACTCTCAATATGATTCTGGTATTGTGAGTCTAGCCATTGGATCTGGAACAGTGTGCGCTTCATGATCCGACACACGCGTCCAACAAGGTAAGCATTTCCAACACCCACATACTTGTGCTTCTTCCGTGTCGTCCAGCCTTCCTTCGCTGGCGAAAACGCCACAAGCGTGTCAATGTACAGGTCTGGAATCAGAGGAGGCCGAGTAGGACTGCGAGTTGTGGGAGCCTGTTGCTGAGAGGAGATTTCAGGCTCGGGGTCAGCATTTTCAGCAGCAGCCGTGGCACCAACACTTGCAGCAAGCGTAGTGGTCACGTGAATATCACTACGCTGTGATACTGCAAGTAGCCCGGTCTGTTGGGACCGAAATGCTGCGTTGGAGCCTTCAACCGCGCGTTCAGGTACGCTTGGCGTGCTTACCTGGATCATGGCATCGTCTAGGCTTCGTTGTGGTGTAACAGCAGATCGCCTTCGTTTTGGTTGATTTGCGACTTTTGTTGGTTTTGGTTTGTTCTTCGAGCCGCGAGGTCTTCCCCGCTTGCGCGTTGTAGGCGGAATTGGTGCAGCCGTGATGGCCATTCCACCAGCGGTAATAGCGTGTCCACCAGCACGTCTGTCTTCGACAGCAATACTGGCAGTTCGCTCCACCGCTCGAGCATTGACTTGGGCTGATGCCGTTTGAGGAGGTGGATCGACGCCGTTCCACAGTAAACGACGTGCAGTACTATCAATCGGCGCTGCGATTGGCCGTAGCTCTGTTCTTTCCGGTGGAGGGTCACTGGCCTGGATACGAGCGTCTGTGTTTAGCACTCGGTGGTGAGCTCCACCACCTCCTGCGACCGTGTCCGTCCTCTCCATCTTGTTTGCTCTGGCCGCGAGCGATTCCGTTGTGAGGTCCAGTTTTGTGGCGAATGTCTGTCAATCTAATTGAGCTTCTGCTGAAACGTATGCACATACACACATTAGCATACTGAAACGTAAACACATACACACATTTTATTTACTTAATAAAATCTAGATAAATGCCTACAATTCTGTCCTGTTGGTCATCTCCATGTTGGTCTTGTGCTCTAACTTGTACGAAATCATGGTGCCTTGTTCCTGTGCATCTCTGGAACTAGTGC
Source organism: Phytophthora palmivora (assembly GCA_008079305.1). Lineage (NCBI taxonomy): Eukaryota > Oomycota > Peronosporomycetes > Peronosporales > Peronosporaceae > Phytophthora > Phytophthora palmivora. The sequence continues at coordinate 96,017 of VOQZ01000990.1, forward strand.
TTCATGCGGGTGCTTCGCTATTTATGTCTGGGCGGGATTTACGGTAGATGGTCTTCGTGCTTGTGTAGCGTTAGCCTTGTGCAGCGTTCCTGTTTGGACACCATTTGAGAATATGCTACGTTCCTAATGGATTTACGTTTGTGTCGGCGCTGCGTTCCAGGTAGTGCGGCGTCCGTACTCGTGCGACGTTTGTGCTGATGTCGCAGCGTCCGTGATGGCGCGCAGTCCTCGTGCTGGTGGCGCCCGTACGAGTAATCGTTGGCGGGCGCTTCCGCGCCATTACCTCTACTGTAATTCATTCCATTAGATAATGGCGCGAAAGCGCCTCCATAGCTCTGGTGGTGTGCTCACATTCTCCAAATCATCGAAGCCGTGACAGTGGTACAGTGTATCTTACCGATATCTTTCAGGATCGGTATTGTATACATCATCACTCCAGCCATTGTTTTAGCCAATCGTTGACCTATTTCAGCAAATCCCTGGCACGGGGGGCATAAAACTTTTCAAATTGAATCTTTTTATCCAATGAGAAAAATTCACTTGCAGTACCGTAGTGAAATGAAGGGGGGCAAAATGCCTCCCTTCATGATTATTTGAGCACCTAAACCTAACAACCCCACAACAGGAAGTACCGTGGTGAAATCAACAGGGGCAAAATGCCTCGGTTCATGGCTTAACATCTTAGTTTGTATACTATAATGAAATCAAGTCGAAACCGAGCGTTCACGAAAGGGTTAATAAAGAGATCTTTTGGTTGTCAAAGAAAATGCCACTGCGAGAATTTCTGCACAAATGCACTCACCGAGTCACATCCATCACGGTTTGCTATGTAACAGGAAATACTGCTAGTGAGCTCATTGTCTCATTGGGGCCTCTAAAAATCGCTTCGATTTGAGCATTGCTGCAACGGGTATTTTCCACATAAATGCATTGCAGATTAATAATAAGCCTTTTCACTTCACCACATTGTGATGAAGTTAAAAGGCATAAAAGGCATTGTGGTGACTGTTGGAAGCCCCTAATACTGGGAGGTTCCGTAGCGCACCTTGGCGGTAAAATGTAAAAGGGAAAGTGATATTAAGAATCCATACCCCTACGCTAGTCATGTAAAGTAGATACACGCAGCTGGTCGCAGCTGCTCGGTACCCCCAGATCCCTGGTCGGAGATCGCTCTTTAACACTCCTCCTCATCGGCAGCGCCGAACAGCAAAAAAGGTTATCCGTCGTTCTCGTTTCCGGTCGATACATTTCAGTGCAACCCGACAATTCCTCGTAGGGTGACCAATCTTGGAGCCTCGACCGCCTTTGTCATCAAATCTGCCGGCATGTTTACGCTTTCGCGATACTCCGGCTTTAGGACCCCTCTTTTCGTGCAGTCTCCAATGAACTTGATACGCACGTCGATGTGCTTTACCTTCGCGGACGCACCTTCGTCATCCAGCTGCTTGAGCGCAGCCTGGTTATCAATGCGCAGCGTCATGGGTATCTCGTGCTTCACACTCAACCCCCGAGCAGTTCACGCACACCCAGGAGCTCCGCGGCCATCACTGACGCGGCCGTATACTCCGCCTCCATCGTCGACAAGGACACGCCTCCTTTCTTCTTGCAGGTCCAGCTGACGGGCATTCCGACCAGACCACCCGTGGCAGACTTCCGGTCCTCCTTGTCTGTCGCGAAACCCGCGTCGCTGTACGCGACCACTTCAAGCAGCTCTTCCGTTCTTCGGTCTCCTCGCATTTGGAGCCGCAGTTCCTTCGTCCTGCTCAGGTATCTCAGGATCCTCTTTGCCAGCTTCCAATCTGCCACAGTGGGCTCATGCGTACGCCTCGACGCCTTGTGTACTGCGAACGCGATGTACGGCCGCGTGCAACGCGCGACCCACATCAAACTCCCTACCAGTGATTGGAACTGCTTCACAGTCGCCACATTTTCTCCACTTAAGACAGGCAGCTTCTCATCTCCAGCTTCTTGATGCTCGTTGTACTCCGCTCCAATTGGGGTGCGGACCCCGTGGATTAACTCCATCCCGTGCTCCTTCAGCATGTCCAGGATCGCCACTTCCTGGTCTAGATTGTATCCTTCCACATCACTGTAGCTCACGCGCATCCCGAAGAACTTGCTCGCTGGCCCCAAGTCCTTAATAGATAGCACAGTCAGCTCTGAGAAGAACGCGTCCATGCCTCCTGCTGCGCACCCGTAACTAGCAAATCGTCTACGTAGACGCCGATGACCAACAAAGCCCCATATTGACGCCTGAAATAGACACACACATCGGTGAGGCTTTGAACAAACCCGATCTCAACTAACTTCGTGTGCAGCAATTTGTTCCACAGGCGTCCGGCTTGCTCCAGCCCACATAGAGCTTTCTCAAGCTCTAGCACCAGCTCGTCGTTGCTCGTGACGCCCAGCTGGCTTCGGGTCTCCTTCGGAATATCCATGCCTTGGGGATGCGTATGTAGATGGCCAGTTCAGCCTCCTTCTTCGCCTGTACATAGGCTTTAGGTACATCACCATGCTTAGCGGGCACCCGCCACTTCCGTGCCAACACTAGTATCAGCTTCGCGCTGCTCATCTCAATTAAGGCGGCGAACGTGACGCTATAATTCACGCCGAATCCCTGCTCATTCCCACAAGCAACGAGCCGCGCCTTCAGGCGCTCGACCACCCCCTCCGCATTTCTCTTCGTTTTGAAGACCCACTTTGTGTGCAGTACACGGACTCTCCGAGGCCACCGCACAACTGTTCACATTCCATTCCTCTTCTAGCGCGCTCAGCTCTTCATGTATGGCTTCCAACTACCGATCCTTGAGGCGACTACGCATAGCTTCTTGATAGTTCTTCGGGTCCGTCTCAGTCACGCTCTTTACTACGTTGTTGCTCGACTCCTCCTGTTGGGTGACCGCCACCGCGTTTTCCTCGGCTTGTCGAGCTACTGAGCGCGTTGCATGGCTCGTGTAGCCCTTCTTCTTCCTCTGCATGGACCTCTTCTTCGAGCTGTTCGTGACCACGGCTGCGTCTCCTGCAGTCTCCTCTTTGGTACTAGTTTCGTCGTCCTGGAGGTACAACTTCTGTACGTTCTCGTTCTGCGCCTTGTCGAGCGTCTCGATGTCTCTAACGTGTTGTGTGGTCACCACTACCTTGTCCTTCGGCAGGTACACTCGGTACCCCTTCGTTTCTTCACCGATTCCCACGATTATGCCCTGCTGCGCTCTTTGGGCGAAATCCGTCTTCCCTGGGTCCCTGTACACCATGCAAGGCGACCCGAAGACCGCTATCTCGCTCAGCGGTGGCGTCTGCTTCGTCAGGAGCTTGATCGGAGACGCGCGCCCAGGGTTCGAGTTAGTCGTCGTCGCCCTATTGAGTGTATACGCGGCGTATTGTACCGCGTCCCCCCAGAAGTTGAGCGGTAACCCGCATGCAAATATCATGCACCGGGCCATGTTCATAATGGTTCTGTGCATACGCTCGGCCTTTCCGTTGCTTGACTGGTTGCGTGCCTCGCTGCGCCGCCTCGCTACCCCTGTTTTCTTGCAGAACAGATCAACGTTCTGGTACTCTCTTCCTGAGTCCGTACGCAGGACATGAATCCGACAATTAAATTGCTTCTCAAAAGACACTAAGAAGTGCTCGAACTGCTTGGCGACCGCGTCCTTCGTGCGCGCTAAATAAAACACCCTACAGTAGTTGCTATAGTGATCCACAAAGTTGATCATGTACCTGTTGTTCAGGTGGTCGCGTGGAGCCATCGGCCCCTTCAAGTCCGAGCAGATCACTCCTCCGACACGATCGATGAGCGAAGTCTACGCTCCTCTTCACGACTCTCGCGTGCACGACGAGCACGGATCGCTGCAGATCGACATCAAAAATCACACACCCGCCGTTCTTGCCCGCCAGAACACGACGGCCGGCCTTCTCTGTCAGTGCGAAGCCCTTCCGGTCCAGTATGATGTAGGAAAAGAGATTGTGCACCACGTTCTCGGCGTAGTACACATCAACCAGCTTCACAGTATGCTCCTTTCCACACGCCGTAAACTTTAGCGTGAGCATGCCCTTCTTGGTAATGTTCAGTGGATCCCCGTTCGGCTGCACGCACGAGTCTACGTACGGCTCCACGTCCTCGAGCCACGATGCATTGTTCACCAGATGGCGGCTGGAGCCGCTGTCCAGGATCCAGACCTTCTCCGCGGCCATATTGACTTCGTTTACAGCCAACGTGATGTCAGCCACGACTCCCCTTTGGGTGCCTAGACACACGGCCCGCAAGTGACCGACTTGACCACACTCGTGACAGCGTCGCGTTTCCTTGCGACGTAGCTCGCCTACCGCGCCGACCATCTCCTTTCCAAGGTTCTTGTTCTTAGTTTCCAGCTGCCACGACTGCGCTAAGTGCGCGAGCTCCTCTGACTGCTGCAGGTAATCTGTCCTGGCCCCATCCACCTTGGCCATCAACACAGTGCGCAGGTCCGCGGACGCGTACTGCGCCATGTTGTTCAGGACCAAGTAGTCCGCACCACCACCGCACGCTTCTGAAATCGCTACGAGGTACATGTAATGTTCCGGCCATGTGCGCGTGTGGTCCTTTGGCGCCGTAAACAGTTTCATCGCTTGAGCAGGCGTGATGTTCGTCTTGTAGGTCTCCAACATCCTCTCCATCAAGTACTGCAACGTTGGCATCTGCGACCACCAGGCCTCGACCTGCTTGCTGTAATATCGCTCTGCAGTGCCCGACAGGTAGTTCCCTAGCAGGTCGACCTTCACGTCCTCTGGCCGCAGGAAACCACAGGCGGACTGGGCAAGTGCCACCTGCCTTTCAAAGCGTCTGCACCATTCTAAGAAGCCCGAGCCCAAACCGACGTACAGCTCCTTACCAGTAAACGCGCGAATGGCCAACTTCTTCTGTCGTGCATCAGGATAGCGAACTACCCGCTGTCCGACTTCAGGCTGCGCTGCTGCAGCTTGGTGCTGTGGTGCCAGCGGAGGTGGTTCCTGAGCCTGTGCCTGCGCTGTAGTATAGAGCCGCTGCAGATCAGAAGGTTCTCCGCCGAAGCCGTGCTGCTGCACCCCGAAGTACTGATGCACCGCCGGCGGCCTCCCTGGCGATCTGATGATTGGCGTGCGCGGCGATCCGCTAAGTTGGTCAATGTGCACGCGTGCACCTCGACCAAGGCCTGATGCGAACAAACTCGTGTAAGATTGATGGAGATTTGTGACACCTTGGGTGGGACGTGATAGATGTATTGACATACGATCTACACATATACCCAGATCCGAAGGGTTGGGAGGATCACATAAGGATATGGATGATGTGGGACTGGCCTGGTTACGAGATGGGTGTGGCAGTATGTCTATATACGCTGTGAAAACTGGTGATCTAAGTCCAGATGCCTGGATCTAGGCTATAATCTACATCCGCGAGGACTAGATCGGTTCGCGTATCAGGTTCCATTTAAGGAACTTGGATCAAGGCTGATGGACCTAGATCCATAGGCGGATCAGTGTGATCCAGGATCAAGATATATTACGGTAAAGCTGGATGATTATTGGGGACTAACAGTCATGGATTAAGCGTGGGTACGGTATGATTACGATTATCACGAAGTATTATCACTGGATCATACATGGAAACCCCAGATCAAGGAGATCAAGGAGATCTAGCCGATCTGGAATTGGATCAGCATGATCTAGCATTATTAAGGCATGATCTGACTCGGGAAATGTGTGATCTGGATATTACGGGGGATGATTACGATATTGGGGAAAGGAGAAGTCCAGATCACAACATTGCAACTAGTGTGTGGTGTAGCGGGATCAGCAAAATCTGCGAGATCGCTAGATCCAACTTCCCACCAATGCCCGGACACCGACTAACGAAGGGGGTCCTCCGATGATCCGTGATCTGCTGAACTTGCTCACCTTGTGTACCCGTCGGTTGGGCTGGATCTTCCTCTCTTGGTGACTGCTAAGTTGCTCGATCGGTGTTGGTTGAACGTCTTGGCGTGACGTTGGGGTCGTAGAGTGGCGTGGGAGTCTTCACACCACTCGCCAGTAGTAGATCCGGAGTCCAAGCGATTAGATCAAGCTTGGATCTGGCGGCCTAGATCTGGATCCGGCCTTGTAGTAATTCCTTTGTGTTGATTTCCCTTTACGCGGGGTCCTTTGATTGCTTGGCGCTTCCTATAGCGCGATCTTGATCGTTGAGAAACCGAGGATCTACCGGCTAAGCAATTAATACCGGGATCTTGGATCTGCACTTAGGGTGAGATACTAGGAGGTTGGATCTAGCCAATATATTATCTAGATATTATCAACCACCCTAGATCTATACACCTAAATCGCTATTAATACCGTAGGGCCAATGTAGTTCCCGTTTCCAGGCGCGTAGCGGAGCACTTGTGTCGTACGATGCAAATTCGGTTCTGATTTAATGTTAAGACCTATCCCATCTTGTATCCTATCCTTAACGACACATCGACTGATTACGCTATCCTGATTCTTGTCCTTTCCTGTTCCTCACCATCGTAGCAGTCGACATCTTTGCAGATCACCCTGGATCTGAACCATAAACATTAGATCACTAGTCGCAATGTTGTGATCTGGACTTCTCATTTCTCCAATATCGTAATCATCCCTCGTAATATCCAGATCACACGTCTCCCGAGTCAGATCATGCCTTAATAAGCCAGATCATGCTGATCCAATTCCAAATTGGCTAGATCGGGTAGATCTCCTTGATCTGGGGTTTCCATGGTTGATCCAGTGATAATACTTCGTAATAAGCATAATTGTAATATATCCCAGCTTACTCCATGCTGTTAATCCTCCAATCATCGTCCAGCTTTGCCATAATATCTCTAGGTCCTAGATCACCCGGATCCGCCTATAGATCTAGGTCCACAGATCTTGATCCAAGTTCCCTGAATGGAACCTGGTATGCGTACCGATCTGGTCTTCACGGCTATAGATTATAGCTCAGATCTAGGCATCCAGACTTAGATCACCAGTTTTCACTGCATATATAGACATACTGCCACACCCATCTCGTAATCAGGCCAGTCCCATATATCCATATCCTTATGTGATCCTCCCAACCCTTCGGATCTGGGTATATGTATAGATCGTGTGTCAATACATCTATCGCGTCCCACCCAAGACCATTAATCTCCATCAATCTTATCCATCAACTGGATCCGTAACCAGATCCACCCACATCAGCTCGTCATCTACTCCAATCACATCACGTCAGGTCCGATCACGTCTAAATCGGATCTTTCCTGGATATTCCAATGCCAAATCTTTCAAATCCACTTCACCACAGCCGCCTCCTGGTCGTCAGTTGTAGTTGCACAACAACTTCACTGCGTCCATTCTTCAACTCGCCTCGCCTCACACAAGCCTCACCCCACTTCTCTTACATCCACTCGTCATGTCGGATCACGGATCGCAGCATGGATCTGGCCACCACGATCCTCCTTCACCCCGATCGGAGATCGGCGGCCCAACCGGAGACACGGCCGAGGATCACCGTCGATCCATCGCTACCCTACGCCGTCGAGTGTTGCACTTAAGCAATGAGCTCCGGCAGGCCACTCGTCGAGCGGATGAAGCCACGGATCTGAACCGTGAGCATATCTGTTCCCTCGAGTCTCTCGAGATGATGTGTGCCAATCAGGGCCGAGAGATCGGGCACTATCGGACCAAGGTTAGTCGCCTCCGAGAGGAGCGTGACAACCTTCAAGCTTCGCTGGAGTCCGATCGCGTTGTCAGCATGGAGCCATCCTCCACGGCACCCGAGATCTCGGCCTTGGAAGCCCAGATCGCCGACCTCAATCATGGTCTCGATCGACGGATGGATGAGATCCGCCACCTAGAGGCTCACATCGACGATCTGGCCCGGGATCGCGGCAATCTGGAATCTACCATCCACCATCTCGCCTCTGAGATGGCTCAGGCGGGTGGTGAGATCCTAGATCTTCAGCAGACCAACCGCGATCTGGATCGAGAGCGGGAGGATGCCGAATCCACCTTATCTGCGACGGAGGAGAGCCTGCTCAGGACCCGATCCGAACTGGATCGGGTTGAGGCGGAGCTACTTCTGTCTCGATCTGACCTCACTGATCGCGGATCCTCGGGTCTTGATCCTCAGTCTCGGCCGGCGGATCTCCCACTCACCGGGCCTACCCAAGCCGATCTCGACCAGATCGTTCGGGGGCGCGACTCCCTGCAAGATCAGATCCGTGCGCGGGATGTTGAGATCTTGTCGGCGCAGCGGACTCTGGGATTATTGCAGTCGGATCTGGCAGCCCATCGGGCCAGATCGGCTTCAGATACGACCCGGCTGCAGACGTTGGAGGGTGATCTGACCCGTGCGCATCATGATGTGGAGGTAGCCTAGAAGGCCTATGCAGATCGAGGGCGTACTATCACCGAGAATCAGGCTCAGATCCGTACGCTTTCTCGAGATCTGGGCAAGGTGGTCCGTGAACGGGATGCCCTCCGTCACGAGTACACCGCCGCCTTCCGACGCCTCACCTCTATCTCGGCCACAATCGGGGCGCCTCCTCCTCAGACCCAATTGCGTCTGGATCCGGGATCTGACACGGATCAGCCCGCGGGAGGAATCCCACGCTCCCCTTCTGCGGAGACTTCCGGCAGCGAGGATCAAGGTGCTGACGCGTCTGGATCCAAGCGATCTCGTAGTAGATCCAGCTCTCCTTCTCCTTCACGGCCTCAGAAGAAGCGATCTGTCCCTCTCGAGGCGGAGGATGAGTCCATGGATGAAGAGGATGAATCCGAGTTTGATCTGGGTGGGGGATCTACCGGGGGGAGATCGCCCTCTCCCGATCAAGCATCGACCCCGCCTTCCAAAGATGTCGGGCCCAGTCGATCATCCGGCGAGGTAATTGAGGTCGGATCCGGATCCGATGAGGAGGAGGAGGAGGAAGAGTAGGAGAACGCGGAAGTGGCTGATGACCTCTATGAGGCTCAAACCTTGATAGCCATTTCGCAGTCTCGATCCGAGGCCCGTCGTCGGGATCATGCGTCTCCCCAACGTCGGTCAGCAAGCGGATCCGGCGGATCGCCCGGGGGATCTGGCGGATCAGACTCCGATGCGGGATCCGGAGATCTGGACGGTAGATCTGGCCTCACAGGCGGATCTGGTCCAGCCGATCCGCCCCCTGGACACCAACCCCCTCGGATCACCTTCGTCCCCCAAGTCCCATTCCCGAAGGGTCGTTGCGTCCCTGGTCGGCGGATCGCGCGGACTATGGCTGCTGCGGACATAGATCCCTGGATCGAGTCTCAGCTGGTCAATCAAACCTTGATCACCATGACCGTGAACTTCCTGTTCCCGATCCTGCCGTTTCGACCCGACTGGATCTTCCCCCACCGGCCTACGATCTACACTTCCCCAACGGCCCCCGCCTTCTGTGGTCATTTGATCACAGAGGCCAATGTCAAGGCCTTACAAGCGGCGGAGCCATGGCTGGTGATCCAGAACACCCAGCCCCAATCTCTTTCGAGGCCGATGTCGGTGGTCGGCTGGGGACCTTCCTCCGTCAATATCGTGATTTTGAAGCTTCTGAGCTGATCGCATATTGGGAGTCGACCCACAAATTTCCGATCACAGCCGCCTTGATCGCGCAGTCGCCGTGGCTGGGGTCTTTCGCCAAGCAGCGCAACAACCGCAGATCACACGCGGGTAACCGATGGAAGCGTATGCTGCTCACGTTGATCCAAGCCATGATCGAGGGGTGGTGTGATCTGGATCTACTCCTAGATCCGTTCTTCCTCCACTTCCCCAAGCGTACTGATGAGGTAGCTTGGTATCCCGGGATCGAGGCTCGACGTGCGAATCTCGCCGATCCGCAGCTCAATCGCCGAGAGCCGACTGATCTGCTGGAGGCGTTGGCAGAGGCGGACGCAGCGGATACTTGGCGCAATCATTATCGAGATCGCACTGCAGATCACCCCGCGCGTCATCTCCCTCGTCTAGATCGTAAGTTCTTTGGTCTTCAAGTGGCGCAACCACCCACCAGTAGCTAGATCCCAGTGATTAGTTCTCGTATTGATTTGTCTCCTTTCATAACATCCTTCAATATATGTCCGGTGATCTTGACTTGTATGCTTCCCATTTACCTCGATCCACTCCCCTAGAGTCGTGACCGTCCTCGATCAGCTAGGATCCTTGGATCTCGAGACTTGATCTTCCATTCTCATCGTATTCGATGTATATATGCATACCCATTCCACCGATCTACATCCCTCATGTAGATCCATCAACCGATCTCACCACGACAACAACCGGCTTGTTGTCGTTGATTGCGACCTCACGATTCCTCGTGAGATTGCATCACACCGAATCGATTATGATTCGTGCGATCTCGCAGAAATTCATGTAGCAGAGCGCCACAATTAAGATCTGCTTCATTCACCCAAGTTGGATCATCATATCCTCGCCAGTGTACGAGGAATTCACGGTAGATCCGTCCATATCTCGTTCTCCTTCCTGATCTCATATCTGTGATCTTTTCCACTTCATATTCATCAGGATCTCGATCTTGGATCCAGCTGTCCCCTGGCAATAGATCTTCGTCAAAATCCAGACGATCTTGACTTTCCACATTGAGTCGCATTAGTGGTCGATCTGGGTATTCTTTCACGAGCTTCAGCTTAGTCACGTGTACAATAGGGAAAACGTGATAGCCAGATCCGACGATCTCCAACTTCACTGCATGTTCGCCGACTTTCTCCACGATCCGAAACGGTCCATGCCACAAGTGTGCTAACTTCTTAGCATATCCCTCTTTCACTCGATCTAAGTATAGCCACACTCGAGATCCGACCTCGATCTGATGTGGACGGATCTCCTGGTTGTGTAGATCCGCTCGATCTGAGATCGCCTCTCTCAGCCGTCGAATGACCTGCTCCCGAACCTGTTGATAGTACCGCTGGATCTGATATCTCCATCGCCGTGGATCCCGATCATGTCTTCGCGTACTTCCCACCGGGATCGCCGCTTCCAAGGTGGATCTAGGGTCCCACCCATGTACCATATAAAAAGGTGTTTCTCCTCGGATCCGATCATGTGCGGTGTTGATCGCGAAAGTGATCCTTTCGGCATATTCACCCCAATCTCGTTGATCCAGATCCTGCACATACATCTTAATCGCTCGAGTTGTAGTTTGGACCATGCGCTCTGCAGATCCGTTGGCTTGGGGCCGATATGCCATCGTGGCACGTTGACGTTGACCCAAGATCTTGTTAAATGCTCGGAAAAAATCGGACATAAAACCTGGTTCACGATCATGTCTAATCGCTTCGCTGGCTCCAAATCGTCGGAAGACACATTCCTCATATGATTCGGCGACAGTCTGAGCAGTCCTTGATGAGCTGGCCTTCGCGATCACATATCCGGAGAACAGATCTTCGAAGATCAACAATTCCGTGTTCCCTTTATGTGATCTGGGTAACGACGGGATGTGATCCATAGCTATGATCTGGAAAGGATACGTCGCCTGCAGATTTCATGGTGACTCGCCTTGGATCCGAGGTTTACTCTTACCAGTCTCACAATCCACACATTCACCCACGTATCTTTGGACGCTCTTATACAGACCTCTCCAATGGAAGTGGTCTCGGATCCGCTGATAAGTTCGACCGATCCCTTGGTGTCCACCTTCCAAGCTCACATGGTAATGATGTAGTATGACCTGATATAGAGTCTCCGGGATCACTAGTCGCATCAGCTTGTCTCGATCTGCATCCATCGGTCTCGTAGAGGGGCAGTAAAATAGTAGATCGTGGTGATCTAAGTCGTAATCGGCTGCTAGATTAGCATATGGTTTGGCTTCTTGCTGAGTCAGATCTTGTAGATCTCCGTTCAGATATTTCTTCAATCCCGAGATCCACGCCTCCTCGTCTTGGGCTTGTCGGATCCGATCAATCCTGAGATCCCGAACTATTTCTTCCCGTAATGATCGCGGATCCGAAGTCGTTCGCGTCGTAGATCGCGAGCCTGATCGAGTCACTACCGCCGTGATCTGGGCTGCCTGATCCGTCCTCTTGACTACCAATACCTCGTCCAATCTATTCAGCGTGATCAGATCCTGCTTATCCTCATCCGACTCGATCTTCACTCCACCTTGTCGTTGTAGCGCTGCACTAGCCAAACTATCCGCACTGCCGTTCCAATCTCGTTTCACATGCACAAGTTCGTGATCTGGCCAGTCCCTCAGACGATCTAAAGCCCTTTGCTTGAGTAAGGTCAGACCGGGCGCCTTACACTCGATCTCGCCCCTGACCTGTCGGATCACCAGATTAGAGTCACCGCAGAACACCACTCGTCTGCGATCCACGGTACTTAACAGATCCAGACATAGTAACAGCCCATGATATTCGGCCTCGTTGACGGTAAGATCTTCCGCATAGGCCGATCTGGCCTGGATCACCGTCCATTCAGGCAACTTCCACAAGATCGCACTATATGCGCCGCCTCCACGCTTCACGCGGGCTGATCCATCGAAACTGACTACATACAGCTCCTCTTCTGCTTGGATCACAGGGATCGGCGCTTGGATCTTCCGTCGTGGCTCTTTCTTGGGCGAGATCTGGATCAAAGCTTCATCCACCCTGGATCTGGGCGTGATACTAGCCGCAATCACCCCTAAGATCTCTTCCTCCCCTTTAACGCATTTCACAATTTCTAATGTCCACGGTGATAGCAGTGACGCCCATTGACCTAATCGCCCTTGTAATCCGGTCGATCTAAATAACCAGGCCAACGTAGAGTATCTAGTCAGCACCCGGATCCGGTGTCCCACCAACATGTTATATCCGAGATCCAGGATCCTTAGCAGCGCCAACACTTCTTTCTTCACGGGGCTGTAATTCAACTCGTTCGACTTCAACGTCCGGCTTACGAAGGTGATCGGATAGTAGATCTGGTCGTACTCTTGCACGAGAGCTGCCGAGATCACCCAATCACTTGCATATACGATCGCCACAGTCCCCCGATCCGTATCAAAATGACGTAGGATCGGGGTGGATGCGATCTTCGATTTGAGTGTCTCGAAGGCCCGATGAGCCCGGATCCATCGTGGATCCGCCTTGTCTCCATCCAGTCTTCCTGGATCCGACGTTTCCATGGGCTTTAATGTCAGATCCGATCCTGGATCTTCCTTCAGATCTAGTTGATCCGACTTCTTATGTTCCATACTTCGCTTGATCTGGATCCGCACATCATCCTTGGCCATTACGGCGAAATCGACCTCCCTCAACTCGTACAGCACGGCTGCGTAGATAGCGTAGTCTTCGATGAACCGACTGTAGTAATTCAAACTTCCCAGAAAAGACTGCATCGATCGCAGCGATCCAGGGAACGCTAGATCCGTTAATGCCTCTAGATCCTTGGGATTCGCCTCCAGTCCATCTTTCGAAACTCGATGACCGAGATATTCCACTTTACTCATACCCCAGAAACTCTTCACCACACTGATCGACAGATTCCATCTATCGCACGCCTCCAGCAGGGCGTCCACTCGATCGCATAGCTAATCCCAACTATCCGCTGGTATGAGGATGTCATCGATATACGATCTGCATCCGATCACTGATGGCTTGTCCGGATCATCGGCTTCTCCCACTTCAAACACATCCATAGATCTTGGACCCGATCCAGGAGGCGGGATCCGGGTAAATCCATACAGGGCGTTGTCGATCAGACGTTGGTAGATCTGTGGCGCATTCTTCAAGCCGAACGGCATACGATTCCATTCGAATAGCCCAAATGGGGTAATGAAAGCTGAGATCGCTCGAGCTCGATCTGTCATAGTCACCACCCAGAATCCACTGGCCATATCCAAGGAGCAATACCACAAGGCTTTATCCAGATCTTCCAGGAGATCGCTGATCAGGGGCATAGGGTAGATCATCAGTTGAGTAAGGCTATTGACCAGACGGTAATCAATACACAGCCTAATGTCCACCCCATTCTTCTTCACGATCACCACGATCGGCGAGGCCCAGGGTGATCTGGAATAGCTGATCATCTTAGCTGATAATAATCCCTTAATCAGTTCCGATAACTTCTCGCGAAATCGAGGGGCGATCTTCCTCACTCTTTGGGCGATTGGTCTAGCATCTCCCACATCGATATCACAGACCACACCTCTCGCGGCTGGTGGCAGAGCGTTCCCCTTCCCGATGAGAAGATGTCGATATTTCCAGATCTTCTGACGTAATCGTTCGATCTCCGCAGGGGTCTGGATCCCCGGATCCCCAACTTGGATATCCTCCATCTTCACTTCATCCGTGGTAGAGTTGATTTCTGGGAGGATCGCCATCTCTTGATCTACGTTCTCCGCATACAGATCGTTACCTTCATGATAATGTACCTCCGGATCCGGCTCCGGATCGGGAGAATTACTCTGATTCTCCAGCGACGCCTCCTGTATCGGGGCCGATAACCGTCCGGGTAGATCCCTTTCAGCCGGTCCTCCGATCGCTGGATCTAAATCGTCCATATTCACCTGATCCATATTTTGGTTTGTCACCTCGTTCTCTACCGGTTGGATCGGGGTCCGATCCGGCGGATCCATCCCCACTGATGGTTGATCTTCGGTCGTCAATGCTGGTTTTACCTGTATCTGCGAGATCTCAGGTCGTTTCAGGATAGCACGAGGTGCGGAGTAGGAAGGTCGATCTACCATCGGCTCTGTGGATTCCATCAAGATCTCATCATGCTCAGATCTTCCTTCCACCGTGGCTTCTAGAACTAGATTTTGCCATTCCATGTACCGACGTGATCCCACTGAGACAAATCCTGGTATCCGGGGGATATGATCACCCGCTAGCCAGATCCCAATCCTTACATCTTCTTGCAATATGATTGCCTTATCACTTACGTTAGTGATCTGCAAATACCGTCTCCTTCCGAGGCCTTTCACCACCGTAGGTACCCAACGATCCCCCGGGTGACCCAGAACTTCTCGTGATCCGACATCCGGAGATGTAGTTGAAGCTCCACTGATTGCCCGATCTCGATCTGGATATGTTCTCCTACGGTTACCAGCCGGGCTTTGTCGCTATAGAGCTGTCGACGCCCACTAAGCTGGATCCGCACTTCATCAGGTAAGCTTATAGATCCATAGGCTAGATCCAGTCGGATCCCCGCCGGTACCATGAAATCCATACCCAGGATGGCATCTTGGCCTGCCAGATCTCCAACCCAAATATCGAAAAAGTAAACCAGCGACCCAGCCATAGTGATCTTGATCCGGGTTCTCCCTTCTGTTCTGTAGACACTTTCACCAATCCCAACGCAATCTTGGATCTGGCTCGTATCGATATAACACCCAACCTTACGAGCAAAGGCCGTATCCTTTATGGACACTTCGGCGCCTGTATCGAGGAGCAAGATCCCTCTTTCATTGTTGATCTTACCGGCGATCTTGGCTTGTCGGAACCATTTTCCCGGGGCATAGTGTTTCCAGTACCCCCGAGATTCTCCTGGTAAGAGATCCATGACTTCGGATCTCCGGATCTCCTTGATCTGACTTGGCTTCTGGATCACTGGCGTATCCTCTTGGTCTGTGGGCTTGAACCACAGATCTGGATCCTGTTGCTTCCAGTAACCCCTTATCTCTCCCGGATGGAGGTCCACCATCATGGTCACTTCAGATCTGGAATAATCATCCGCCTGGCGGATACTCGAAATTGCGACAGCACGGTTTCCATTCAGATCATATGTATTATCGCGTAGATCTGGGATCTTGCCACCCTGATCTACCGATTTCTTGTTCACAAATGCATAGATGCAATATCTAGAACGCTCGGCTCGTACCGGATTCCAACCCGGCGAGCGTCCTAGTTTAACATCTTTTCTGCAGATTCTGGAAGCATACCGGCATGTTTGGCTGGGTTGAACCATTGGCGGATCTGGTTGTAGAACTCTTCCATAGGGCATTTTCCCATATCATGTAATTCCCCGCACCCCCGGCACACAAAGAGGCAGTGATCTGCCGGATGTCCTCGCTTGCCACAC
The DNA here is from genome assembly GCA_008079305.1 of Phytophthora palmivora. Classification (NCBI taxonomy): domain Eukaryota; phylum Oomycota; class Peronosporomycetes; order Peronosporales; family Peronosporaceae; genus Phytophthora; species Phytophthora palmivora. The sequence goes on from VOQZ01000990.1 coordinate 112,059, forward strand.
TTATGACAAGTGAGGCGTCTCCAGCATCCTAGATCTGAATGCTTCTTGGATCCACAGTGTGAGCAACGATTCCGATCGGATCCGCCGCTCTGGATCCGGGATCTATGATCTGGTGGGGTTTGATCCGTCGACTTGTGGATGATTGGTACTTGCTCGACCTTCTCCATACCGGATTCAGTTTTTGGAATAACCTCCTGTTCAGCTGCCAGGTAAATCCGCCGATGATTGTCTCCGTCCGAGTCAGATCCATCCGATCCGTCGGATCCAGACTCAGATTCAGACTCTACCGTCCGGATCTGTACCGCGCGGACATGTTTCGTGGTAGCTGCAGGTGCTGGATTAGTCGCTTTCTGCCGGTACTTGCTGGATCCGAATGCAGCCTTCTTCTGTCTGCTCTTTGCACGTTCACGGGCTCGTAGTACTTCTTCCAGATCGTCCGCGTCGGATAACCGTAGCAGGGTCAGCCTGTCAGCTAGATCTTGATCTTCCAGAGTCTTAATATAGTGATCCACATGTTCGCGTCGATCCTTCGCATTACCGTCCTTGATTTTCAACTTTGCGCGTAATCCGGCAACATTAAGGCGGTAAAGATAATCGAGGGGAGATTCTTCAGGTCGGCGTCGGGCATGATAGTATTGTCTAGCCACTGATACCCCCAATCCGCAATACTGGATCTGGAAAGCTCGAAGCAGATCCGACCATTTGTTACGGGTGGATCTGCTTAGTTGTCGATACCAATTCTTGGCGGATCCAGCCAATAGATCTGCAACGGTCAAACATTTCTCTTCATCGGAGGCTTGATCTCGCATGAACGCCGATTTCACTTTGCCAATCAACGCTCTGGCCCGATCTTCGTCTTGATCTTTCCCTGTGAATTCCTTGAGATCTGAGATCGCGGAAATCCGGACTCTCTGGATCATGGTCGATCCGGCTGATCCGGTCGTGGCTGTAGCTACCGATGCTCGAGCGGCCATGGGGAAGTCGATATCGTCTGGATCGTACTCCCATCGAGATGTGCTGTGTTCAGACTTTACAGACTCCATGTCTACATCTTGCGATCCTGGATCCTGTACCTTCACCGCTCCTTGATCCATGATCGGCACTCGCTGTTCCGCTAGGAATCTACTCATGGCCGCTTCGAAATACTTCTGCAAGGTGCCTGATGAGGCATCTGACGTTGTGGCTGCTGTGATCTGGTCTTCGGAGGCCGGGATCGTCCTTGAGCGGCTGGATCTCGGCTGATTCCGACGTTGGATCTTGGATCGCGCCTCCAGCATTGAGGTACCAGACGGTCCCAGTGACATTCGCTTCGGCTCCGATGAGAGATCTGATTCGTCCTCGGCAGCCGATGCGTAATGCGATGAGGACGTTTGGCGGTCCGTAATACTTGCCGGAGGTGATGGCACTGGATTTGTGATCTGCGGGATCTCGCCGACAAGGATCTTAAGCTTGGAGAATAAATCCTTGGTGGCAGTCTGGATCACCTTCAGATCCAGATCAAAGACATCATCCGCGTCGAAAGCTCCAGTGGTCATCCCTGCTTCCCTCCGCAGTCGCAACAAATCCTTAACTGCTTCTAATTTGTTGGCAGTCTTGATCGGAGCTGATACAGGTTCCCTTGGATCCCCGACCTGCTTCAGCCTCAGGATCCGCATCACGGGATCTCGATCTAAGAACACACGAAGTTCCTTGTGATAGAACAAGTTCTCTAGATCTTCGTCGGACCAACCTTGTCCCGATCTGGATCTAGGTTTAGATCCGATTTGTTCTTCATCATCCATCTCTGGAGCCTTCATCTTCTTCCGTGTTGACTTCTTTTTGGGCTTCTTCTTATCGGATCTGGAGATTGAAGGATCCTTGGGTGGATATGGTGGAGGCTCGATCGGGGATCTGACCAATCTGTACGGTTCCACTTTCGCCTTCCCTTGTTTTGTTGACGGATCTCGACTTGCGTCGAGATCCGCCGGGGTCCCTGCGGGGACCTGTGGAGGTAGAGGTTTTTCTTCTAGATCTGGATCTGGATCCAGATCACCCCCTCTTCCGTCAGCAGAGTTCTTCCTAGCGCTCTGCTGATCCGCGGATCTTGATTCATTCAGCAGCATCACCGTCGATCCGAGGTCCGATGACGCTTGTTCCCCTTGTTCAACCTTCACTTGAACATCTTCTTGAGACTCACGGTGAAATCCCGAGTCACCAACAGATCCGGGCACGCGCACCATTGTGGTGTAGCGGGATCAGCAAAATCTGCGAGATCGCTAGATCCAACTTCCCACCAATGCCCGGACACCGACTAACGAAGGGGTCCTCCGATGATCCGTGATCTGCTGAACTTGCTCACCTTGTGTACCCGTCGGTTGGGCTGGATCTTCCTCTCTTGGTGACTGCTAAGTTGCTCGATCGGTGTTGGTTGAACGTCTTGGCGTGACGTTGGGGTCGTAGAGTGGCGTGGAAGTCTTCACACCACTCGCCAGTAGTAGATCCGGAGTCCAAGCGATTAGATCAAGCTTGGATCTGGCGGCCTAGATCTGGTTCCGGCCTTGTAGTAATTCCTTTGTGTTGATTTCCCTTTACGCGGGGTCCTTTGATTGCTTGGCGCTTCCTATAGCGCGATCTTGATCGTTGAGAAACCGAGGATCTACCGGCTAAGCAATTAATACCGGGATCTTGGATCTGCACTTAGGGTGAGATACTAGGAGGTTGGATCTAGCCAATATATTATCTAGATATTATCAACCACCCTAGATCTATACACCTAAATCGCTATTAATACCGTAGGGCCAATGTAGTTCCCGTTTCCAGGCGCGTAGCGAAGCACTTGTGTCGTACGATGCAAATTCGGTTCTGATTTAATGTTAAGACCTATCCCATCTTGTATCCTATCCTTAACGACACATCGACTGATTACGCTATCCTGATTCTTGTCCTTTCCTGTTCCTCACCATCGTAGCAGTCGACATCTTTGCAGATCACCCTGGATCTGAACCATAAACATTAGATCACTTGTGGTGAAGTGGATTTGAAAGATTTGGCATTGGAATATCCAGGAAAGATCCGATTTAGACGTGATCGGACCTGACGTGATGTGATTGGAGTAGATGACGAGCCGATGTGGGTGGATCTGGTTACGGATCCAGTTGATGGATAAGATTGATGGAGATTAATGGTCTTGGGTGGGACGCGATAGATGTATTGACACACGATCTATACATATACCCAGATCCGAAGGGTTGGGAGGATCACATAAGGATATGGATGATATGGGACTGGCCTGATTACGAGATGGGTGTGGCAGTATGTCTATATATGCAGTGAAAACTGGTGATCTAAGTCTGGATGCCTAGATCTGAGCTATAATCTATAGCCGTGAAGACCAGATCGGTACGCATACCAGGTTCCATTCAGGGAACTTGGATCAAGATCTGTGGACCTAGATCTATAGGCGGATCCGGGTGATCTAGGCCTAGAGATATTATGGCAAAGCTGGACGATGATTGGAGGATTAACAGCATGGAGTAAGCTGGGATATATTACAATTATGCTTATTACGAAGTATTATCACTGGATCAACCATGGAAACCCCAGATCAAGGAGATCTACCCGATCTAGCCAATTTGGAATTGGATCAGCATGATCTGGCTTATTAAGGCATGATCTGACTCGGGAGACGTGTGATCTGGATATTACGAGGGATGATTACGATATTGAAGAAAGGAGAAGTCCAGATCACAACATTACGACTAGTGATCTAATGTTTATGGTTCAGATCCAGGGTGATCTGCAAAGATGTCGACTGCTACGATGGTGAGGAACAGGAAAGGACAAGAATCAGGATAGCGTAATCAGTCGATGTGTCGTTAAGGATAGGATACAAGATGGGATAGGTCTTAACATTAAATCAGAACCGAATTTGCATCGTACGACACAAGTGCTTCGCTACGCGCCTGGAAACGGGAACTACATTGGCCCTACGGTATTAATAGCGATTTAGGTGTATAGATCTAGGGTGGTTGATAATATCTAGATAATATATTGGCTAGATCCAACCTCCTAGTATCTCACCCTAAGTGCAGATCCAAGATCCCGGTATTAATTGCTTAGCCGGTAGATCCTCGGTTTCTCAACGATCAAGATCGCGCTATAGGAAGCGCCAAGCAATCAAAGGACCCCGCGTAAAGGGAAATCAACACAAAGGAATTACTACAAGGCCGGATCCAGATCTAGGCCGCCAGATCCAAGCTTGATCTAATCGCTTGGACTCCGGATCTACTACTGGCGAGTGGTGTGAAGACTTCCACGCCACTCTACGACCCCAACGTCACGCCAAGACGTTCAACCAACACCGATCGAGCAACTTAGCAGTCACCAAGAGAGGAAGATCCAGCCCAACCGACGGGTACACAAGGTGAGCAAGTTCAGCAGATCACGGATCATCGGAGGACCCCTTCGTTAGTCGGTGTCCGGGCATTGGTGGGAAGTTGGATCTAGCGATCTCGCAGATTTTGCTGATCCCGCTACACCACACCCGCATGAGTGCCAGAAGCTCCCTCTCGACGTCAGGACTCTTGGCTTTGCCGTCGTCCTTGGGGGCAACGGCAGCGACTTTCTCTTCTGTTTCTCCGACCATACCAATCCGTTGGTGACTGGCAACGATCGCTGGCACCGGCACGTCTGCCTTGGCGCGAGCAGCCTCATCACTTGCATCGCTCATTTGGGCTCAAAACCTGTTGGAACCCCCTAATACTGGGAGGTTCCGTAGCGCACCTTGGCGGTAAAATGTAAAAGAGAAAGTGATATTAAGAATCCATACCCCTACGCTAGTCATGTAAAGTAGATACACACAGCTTCACAGCTGCTCGGTGCCCCCCAGATCCCTGGTCGGAGATCGCTCTTTAACACTCCTCCTCATCGGCAGCGCCGAACAGCAAAAAAGGTTATCCGTCGTTCTCGTTTCCGGTCGATACATTTCAGTGCAACCCGACAATTCCTCGTAGGGTGACCAATCTTGGAGCCTCGACCGCCTTTGTCATCAAATCTGCCGGCATGTTTACGCTTTCGCGATACTCCGGCTTTAGGACCCCTCTTTTCGTGCAGTCTCCAATGAACTTGATACGCACGTCGATGTGCTTTACCTTCGCGGACGCACCTTCGTCATCCAGCTGCTTGAGCGCAGCCTGGTTATCAATGCGCAGCGTCATGGGTATCTCGCTCTTCAACAGTGACCACAATGCCATAGCTATCTTCGATTACTTGCGCCACACATAAATAGGTGTCAAAGGTGCAATCCAGATTAACGATTTTTACCATTGTGCTGTCCGGGCCCTTAAGTTCGTTTTGGGCGCGCAAACGTTTGCGTGCCACTGTCAAACAAAAGGATGTAAAATTCGATCGAACCTGCCTTACCCAGTGCGAAATCCTACGATTATGCTGTCCGGGCGCTTAAGTTCGTTTTTGGCGCGCAAACGTTTGCGCGCCATTGTCAAACAAAAGGATGCGGTACTAGCTAGTCGCCACCCCATACTGAAACCAAGTGAAAAGTGGGGGGGATGTGCTCACTCGGCCCGCAATCACGTTTGCGCGCCATGTTGCGCAGCTCAAGGTTGTTATCATCTTCACCGTCTCATTGCGAGCTCAGTATTCAATTTTCCTCTTGGCGCACAAGTGGCAACTGTGTGAAACACAAGTGAGGTTGACAAACAATGGAGGACAAGGCGATGCACATGGGTTCCGACACTCTCACGTCTGGCAAAGCCATGATGGCCAATGGTCCTGACGCACTACACAGCTACGTGGCCGACAAGTTCGAGGCCGCCATGGGACGGGAACTGCCTCAGATGGAAGTGCGCTACCACAATCTGAGCGTCACAGCCAACGTGACGGTGACTGGTGAAATCACAGCTGATTCCGAACTGCCCACGGTGTTCAACACCATCAAACGCAGTCTGGCCAAGTTTGCATGGAACAAGCGCGTGGTGCAGAAAGAGATCATCAAAGGCGCTAGCGGCGTGTTCAAACCTGGTACTATTACACTGCTTTTGGGTCAACCTGGCTCAGGTAAAACCTCACTCATGCGCGTTCTGGCTGGTCAGTTCCCCAAAAGTGGCAACGTCGAGATCGAGGGTGACGTGACGTACAACGGAGTGCCACATGAAGAAATCACGAAATTACTCCCGCAATTTTCCGCCTACGTCACGCAATTCGACAAACATTTCCCCAAACTCAGTGTCCGGGAGACACTCGAGTTCGCGTATGCCGTATGTGGTGGTGGCATGCCGAAGCACATGGAGGAAATGCTGAGTCATGGTACACCTGAACAAAATGCTGAGGCACTGGAGACGGCTCGAAAGTACTTCGAAAACTTCCCGGATTTGGTGATTGAACAACTTGGATTGCATATTTGCCAAGACACTATCATCGGTAGTGGCATGCTTCGTGGTGTGTCTGGAGGTGAACGAAAGCGTGTGACGACAGGTGAGATGGAGTTTGGCATGAAGTACATGACCCTCATGGATGAAATCAGCACTGGTTTGGACAGCGCTGCAACCTTCGACATCATCACAACGCAGCGGAGCATCGCCAAGTGTCTCCACAAAACGATTGTGATCGCGTTGCTGCAGCCTGCACCGGAAGTTTTCAACCTCTTCGACAATGTGATGGTACTGAACGAAGGTGAAATCATTTACCATGGCCCTCGTGATCAAGCAGTACCGTACTTTGAGACGCTCGGTTTCAAGTGTCCTCCTCGTCGCGATGCTGCTGATTTCTTGCTGGACCTCGGCACCAACATGCAGAAGAAGTACCAGGTGGAACTGCCTTTTGGTATGAGCAAACATCCTCGTCTTGCCAGTGAGTTCTCGGAGTATTGGCGCCAATCAACACTGTATGCTGATATAATCGGTGCGATCGAAGCTCCTCATGACCCCGAACGCTTGAAGGATGTCGAAGAGCACATGAAAATGATGCCTGAATTCCGCCAGAGTTTTTGGGAGAGCACGAAGACCGTAACTGCGCGCCAGTGGAAGCTTACAAAGCGTAACACTTCGTTCATTTACGTGCGAGCGTTGATGGTTGTGGTCATGGGGTTAATTTATGGTAGTTCATTCTACCAAACAGACCCGACAGATGCACAGATGACTATCGGTGTACTGTTCCAGGCAACGATCTTCATGAGTCTGGGCCAGACAGCGCAAGTTCCAACATTTTTTGGAGCACGTGAAGTTTTCTACAAGCAGCGCTCAGCCAACTTCTATCGCTCAGTGTCTTTCGCTATCGCAAACTCGTTGGCATTGATCCCTCAGGCCATTGGAGAAAGCCTTGTCTTTGGTTCGCTGGTGTACTGGATGGCTGGTCTTGTGCCACACGCTGGGCACTTCATCATTTTCCTCATCATTATGATCCTGATGAGTCTCGTGTATGCTGCTTGGTACTTTTGTCTGACCGCCATTTGTCCGAGTTTCAATATCGCCAAGCCCATGTCAACGTTCTCATTGTCATATTCAACCTCTTCGGCGGCTTTGTGATGGCGAAGAATGTGATGCCTGACTGGTTGATCTGGGTCTACTACTTGGTTCCGGACTCGTGGTCTCTTCGTGCTCTGTGTGTGAATCAGTACCGATCGAAGACGTTTGACGTATGTGTCTACCGCGATGTGGACTACTGCTCCGAGTATGGTTTGACCATGGGTGAGTACTTTCTGAAGCAGTACGCGGTGCCTTCGAGCCACGACTGGGTGTGGACTGGCATAATTTACATGATTGGTCTCTACGTTTTCCTCATGGCAGTAGGAGCGTTCGTTCTGGAGTACAAGCGATACGACGGTCCTGCTGTTGTGTTCCTTAAGCCGAAAGATGCAAACGATGGTGATAATACCACTGGAGACTATGTTTTGGCGAAAACACCTAAGCATTCTGGAACCTCGTCTGGATCGGGGTCACCAAACCGAGAAGTTGTGCTAGATGTACCAGTTCGCGAGAAAATGTTCACTCCCGTGACACTAGCATTTCAAGATTTGCACTACTCCGTCCCGAAACCTGGTAGCCCGAAGGAATCTCTCGAATTGCTCAAGGGTATCAGTGGTTTTGCCGAACCTGGCACTTTGACTGCGTTGATGGGATCGTCGGGTGCTGGTAAAACCACACTGATGGACGTGATCGCTGGTCGTAAGACTGGAGGCACGATCACCGGCAAGATTATGTTGAACGGATATGAGGCGACTGACTTGGCTATTCGTCGTGCCACGGGCTACTGCGAACAAATGGATGTTCACTCGGATGCATCCACGATCCGTGAATCGTTGACTTTCAGTGCATTCCTTCGTCAGGACAGCAGCATTCCTGACAGCAAAAAGTACGATACGGTGAACGAGTGTCTCGACCTGCTCGACATGCACGCGATCGCGGACAAGATTGTGCGTGGTTGCTCACAGGAGCAGATGAAACGTTTGACGATCGGTGTGGAGCTTGCTGCCCAACCGAGTATTTTGTTCCTGGATGAACCTACCAGTGGTCTGGATGCTCATTCAGCGAAGTTGATCATGGACGGTGTTCGCAAAGTGGCCGACAGTGGACGAACGATTGTGTGTACGATCCACCAGCCTTCGTCGGATGTGTTCTTCTTGTTTGATCACTTGTTGCTGTTGAAACGTGGTGGTGAATCGGTGTTTGTTGGCGAATTGGGCGAGCGATGTCACAAGTTGGTAGATTATCTCGAGGCGATTCCAGGCACTCCAGCATGTCCGAAGGATCAAAATCCGGCATCATGGATGCTAGAGGTGATCGGTGCCGGCGTTAGCAGCAGCTCGTCCAACAGCACAGATTTCGTGAAATGTTTCCAAGCGAGCGAGGAAAAACGCATTCTTGATGCACAACTCGATCGACCTGGCATGACTCGTCCAAGCGCTGACCTCCCGGAAATGATCTTCGACAAGAAGCGCGCAGCGAATTCATTTACGCAAATGAGATTTTTGGTGAAGCGGTTTAACGACCGATACTGGCGCACACCGACATACAACATCACTCGATTTGCGATTGCACTTGGTCTGGGAATTTTGTTTGCCATTGTGTTCGCAAACAAATCCTATCAGACGTACCAAGAGATTACGCTGGAATTGCCATGGTGTTTATGACGTCCATGTTCAACGGTGTGATTTCGTTCACTGGCACTCTTCCGATTACATTTGCGGAGCGTGGTGCATACTACCGTGAACGTGCTTCGCAGACCTACAACTGTTTGTGGTACTTTGTGGGATCGACAGTGGCTGAAATCCCGTACGTCTTCTTCAGCACTGCGCTGTTTACAATTATTTTCTACCCGTCCGTGGGCTTCAGGAATGTTGCATCGGGATTTATGTTTTGGATCGCGAATTCGCTCTTTGTGTTGATGCAAACGTACTTGGGTCAGTTGTTTATCTACGCGATGCCGACAGTGGAGGTAGCAGCTATCATTGGGGTGCTGTACAACTCAATCTGTCTGGTTTTCGCTGGTTTCAACCCTCCAGCAGCCAGCATCCCTCGTGGTTATCACTGGTTGTATCTCATCACGCCGCAAAAATATTCGATGGGTCTTCTCAACTCGCTCGTCTTCACGGACTGTCCTGAACTTCCAACATGGAACGATGTGACGGGTGAATACGAGGGTGGAAGTGGATTGCTCGCTTGTCACGAATTGGCAAATGCGCCTAGCTCAATTGGTCATGTCACGGTAAAGGAATATGTCGAGTCGAACTTCGAGTACAAACACTCGGAGATCTGGAGCAACTTTGGATACATGTTCGTATTCATCGCAGTGTATCGACTGTTCGCACTACTTGCACTGCGCTTCATCAATCACCAGAAGAGATAATGGAGGGAGATTCGCAATTTAAATCAATACATTCTACTGAAGAAGTATTTTTGTTTTGTTAGACAAGTAGAATTGAAACCATCGATGCATGAAGAATACAATTCAAATGTATACTTTTATGAAACCATCTTGAATACCTGATCTATGTATGTGGTGTGGCACCTAAAAAGCTTTTGCGATTTTCAGCTCCACGGCAAAGTTGACATGTATCTGGTAAACAATTGAAATGAACCGAGTAAAAGCACGAGTTGGGCTCACTGACACTTGGTCCGACCACTGCCTGGATTCTGTCGACTGCTGGAGCGCCGTGGGTTCACTTCTGACTCGAACGGTTCGTGTCGTCGCTCCATTTACCACCTCCATGCAAATGCCAGCTTACAACGATGGGATAGTCCATGGACAGCCTTGTGCCTTTTGTTCTCGCACTTTGGCAACAATCACCACACAATGCTCTACCAAACGCGTCTCTATAAAGACTTTGCATCAACGCTCAATGCAACTCATGGCAACTGTTGACTTTCTTTCGGTGCATCGTTGGTAACTTTTCCTAGCCACATGCTCGCAGTTGCAGAGTTACACAGTCGGGAGCATAAAATGGTAATGTCCTGTCAATGACCAAATTTATCTTGCTTTCACTATGAGCATACCAAATTGAGACAAAACGGACCGAGCAAGCACTTTTGCCACTTCATTCTCTAACCAGTGCGCAACATCTCATCCCTCCCATGCCGGGGACCTCGACGCTGCAGCTTACACGCCAATGCACATGTGCAGCCGAGACCGAATCCGACTCAGACAATGAGAGCGACGTGGGTTTTACTGATGCTGGTCGTAGTACAACTCGTACTCTATCGTCCCCTGCCACGTTTACAGGAGCTACTAATGAGGGTGTTGCAACGGAAAATGCAAATGCAAATGGGTCAGGGGTCTCTATTCAGAGCACTCCGGTACCCTTTTTGCCGCCAACAACATGGGCCAAATCGTTGTCTCTACTGGAGCTCACGAAGGCTGGACACGACCCGTTGAAGGCTTCTCAGGCTCTCCACAATGCAGAAGCTTTGCGTCAAGCTCCAGCTCTCGACAACGTCTTTTGCAGCTGTTACGACGTTGATACAGTGCTCACTACAGTGCAACGGAGAGAAAGAGGACACTTTTCACCTGTCCAGAAGCTGCTGCTAGAGCCCGAGTCCATCAAACAAGTCTTCGCCTATGCTACATCAAGTAGTGAAATGCACCCAAATTTAAGTGAAAATGGGGACACAGAGGCAACAGAGCCCAATTCACTTCAAACCACATCCGGACAAATATCGACAGGCATATGTGGCAACGGAGATTATCCTCCGATTTTATCTAAAAGCCATGGCGTGGTACGGAGAACCGAAACAGGAGAATTTTGCTGAAAAAGTGGAAAATGTGGCAAATTCAGATGCAAAACAGGAGGTGGGACTGACACAACCAAGTGTTAACCTGGAAGGGTTGGCCGTGTCGGTTAAAACTCCACCAACTAATATGACGACGATGATGGACTTTCGAAGTAATGCATCGACTAGAAAAATGGCAAGGATTCAACGTCTACGTGCAAGTATGAGGTTTGAGAGCTCTGGCAGCAGTATTTCCGACTTTAGTGTGAGTGGTGACGAAGACGAAGAATTGCTCGAGGATCCAGTGACGCGTGGCTATTTGTTGCGACTGGAAGATTTGACAGGGAACGAGTGGAAACGGATTTTTAGAGGTTTGTTTCGGTTTCTGTGGCCACTGAGAAATGATGGGGAAGTTAATACAGAAAACAGTGTTGCAGAAGATGAAGTGGAACTTGACGGCGTCTTGGTCGCCAATATGTGCCGAATCACCAAGAATTTTGTCACGTTTCCAGCGGTGCACAGGTTGATCTGCGACGAGAATGAGGATGACGAAAAGGAGTGGTTATTGTCACGTCTTGCACTGCATGCGTACAACCCAGATATTGCGTCGTTGTTGCATGGCTTGATTTTTATTTCGATCCGACGAGGTTTTGACTATTTCCCGATCATTCGATGCCTTACGCAACGAATTGTAGAGCAAGTGCCAACCCGGTTGACGAGATCGTTGTCTTCTGTCTCTTCAACGTCTACAGTGTCATCTACGTCGTCAATGTCTCCACGATCATCTGTTGGTGGATCCCCACCAACTGTGTCGCCATCTTCATTCTTTTCGTCCAAGACAGCACCACTGTCCCCATCATTGTTTACTTCGGTTACCACCTCCACAGTCCATTCAAGGATAAGTGGATGCGCCGAGATATTGACAAAGATCCTGAAGGACGAATTCCCAAACACTTTCAGGTACTACATTCAAACCAAGATTCAGTTGGCATCGTTTGAGAGCGTAGAGACTTTGAAAAGGAACTATTTCCACCGAGGATGGCTCCAAGCGACCCTGCGATGCACTACAAGCTCAAATGTGCAGTATTAGCAACTCTGACGGAGAACGCGACTGTTCTAGCTCGACTGGCAGAGCTCGGTATGGCAGAACTTCGATTTTTAGATGCGCATCACATGAATGGAGCGTGTATTCCCCGAATTCTCGTGGTCGATATTTTACGTCATGCTATTGAGTTTTCTCAGCATGATTCGGAGCAGTTGGAAGCATTTGTCGCACCTATCTACACCTCGTCTTGGACACAATTTGCGCATCGATCAATTACCATCAGCACCTGACTACTATATCAGAATTTGCTGCTCGCGATTGCTTTAGTGATAGCGACTCTGATGAGGATGGGACAGAGGACGGGGAAGATTTCGATTCTCCTGCCATTTCGAGTGGAAAAATGAGCCCCAACAAACCCGCGAAGCGTGATGCCTCGCCTGCAAGGAGCACTCTGTATATGGGAATAACCCCTCCCGCACTCAGCTATTCACCTAGATCTGGAAAGGCTGTGGTGAATCATCGGCCACTAGCATCGACATTGCTTGTCATGCATGTCGTGGAGTTGTTGGACGCTATTATTCTAATGTCGAAAGACCGCATTGATAGTCGACTACTCGATTGGATCTAGCAACCTCGTTGATGGACATTTTCGAGAAGTTCCCCAAGGCTAGCATACTACACTGCCGCCTGGTGAAGCTTTACTTGAATCTGCTGAACCGACCATCTACAAATGGGCGTGTGAACAACCCCCTTCTGCGAAGTGTTTTCCGCTCCACCTGACTCGATTTTGGAGTTCATTTTGCAGAAGCTGGATACGAGCAGTTCTGCTCATATATATGACGCTCATTTGGCAATTATCGGAGTTAAGATTGCAAAGATTTGTAGCTCGCCTACCCTTCAACAGGAGCTCATTCGCCAGTTCTGCAACAATATGAAAGGATGGAACGATTTCGCTGCTTCCCTCGTGGCTACGCATTATCAGCAGATGGACGCGTTAGATGACTCGCTTCTGGGCTTAAAAGTTGTCACAGGTGGAGGTCGCAATGGAACACCGAGAAAGCGAAATGCGAGTGATGACGATGCGGAAACTGGTTTTCTGCTTGCTCGCCCTTCTTCTTCGGCAAGTGAGTACCTATCACGCGAACTGGAACCATTTCGACGCCTTCCAATGGAGAAGGAAGGCTTTGGGTCGTCCCAAAATCTTGCAAGAGGAAATGAGGCTGTCCATCCAAGTGATATGCTCCAAAGTCGATCACAAAGCAGGTTTCCAGAGTCCATTATCAATATTTTGCAATCAGACGAATCTACACCATTCGATGTCGAGGAAGACAATTTCTTTGTGAGCGGTTATGCCTACCAGAAGCGCTCGAAGTGGGCTAAGGTGCACTTGAAGTTCGAAAAGTCAACTTGTCAGCTGACTTTGCAGGATGCATCAACTGCCCAGTCGGGATCACCGAGTAATGGTGGATCAAAAGTAACTTCTCCTTCCACAACGTCGATGCTGAAACAATTTTTGATGGCACACAAGCAAACTTGGGCATCTCGACCCAAGAAGTTGGTCGTATGCAACGCTCGGAAATGGATAGCGTTCGGTCGGAGTTTGAAAAAGCCGGACCGAGGTGCTTTTGGCTTCCAGGTCGAGGTCTTCGACGGTCATCGTGAAGAAGACGAGACACTGACTTTTGTAACTCGCTCTGACGCGACAAGGATGCAATGGTTTGAGGCTATGCAATCTGCTGTGTCCAGGACACGAATGTCTCGAAACAGCTTCAGCGATATCGACGAAGCTGCGAACACGACGCTGGTGGAATGTGTAGCAAAAAACCGGGATGGTGTGTATCTGGTTGTACCAGACGTCAACTTGCTGGGGCCCATGACGTCTGCGAGCTTTTTCCTTAAATCTGAGGTACCTGAGGAGATGCCATTTTGGGGAACATACCATGGTGATCAGGGTATTACCAAGTATGCATCATTATTTAAGCAGTGCCTGGATGTAATCTCTGTCGAAGAAAAAATCGTCCAAGCAATTGGTTACTCGGTGATTGTGGAGTTCGACGCCACTTTCCGCAGATCGGAAAGTATCGCTGATTTCGATGACTCGGAGCCACCATCAGTCAAATGTGCGTGTACTGATACGTACTTGATCAGTGGCAATCAGATTATTGGTTTAACTCGTACGATTGCTGACTCCGAGAAGTTGTTGCAGCTCCTCTGTGATGATGAATAGAGACACACTTATTGAGTATTGAATTTATGATTTGAAAGATGCTATATAGTATTCACTTGAAGTTTCGCGTAAGCCATTGTATGATTTCTGGGCGATCAAGTTGACCGTCACCACTGATGTCGAGCTCACGAAATACTTCCTGGATTTGTTTAGCTGACAAGGCCATCCCGAGATCACCGCACAAACGTGCAAATTCATCTTGATCGATTTCTCCTGTGCCATCACGGTCGATATCCTGGAAAAACAACTCGAATCTCTTGTCGTCAGTCTTGTCAGAGCCGTAGCGGTCCCTCAACTCCTCGTATATGCGACTGAGAAAGGTTGGTGGTTCCCATGTTGATTCTCCAGTTATGCTGTTCCAATAGTACTAATGACAATGTTTGATCATCAGTACCGTTCCAAGATGAACGAAAAATATCAAGAAAGTTTACCGTGTTGCCGTTGCCGTCGTCGTAGGGTTTCCATGCATCTTTAGCATCTCTGTGGTTGTTGCTTGAGCTTTCACTAACATCGGTTGTATGAGAATCAACGTTTGAGCCAAGAAACTTTGGTTTTTCCCACGTCGCCTCTCCTGTTCTGCCATTAACATAGTAGGTGTAACCTGTGTCAGGGTCAATCTTCATCTCAATCAGTGAGTGCAAGAAGTTGCGGAATTTGGTCCGTTCAATGCGCGCTCGGTAAATGCGTTGCAACTTGGTGGCAGCGTCAGCACGTTCTGGTCCTGTTGCATTACTCGCTGTACACTTGATCGATTGGCGACCAGCTTGTAAGGTAGGTTCATGAAGTTTTTTCAGGGCTGAGTGCACCATGTACATCTCAGTCTCAGTCATGTCAGCAACCCAGTGGATTAGATTGCCTGCGCGTTCTTCACCCGTGCAAAATCTCACCGTGGACACGACTGCCTTGTTAGACTTTTCGTTTTGAGATTTTACTTGTGTAATTTGAAAAGAGTGTGCAATGTTGTATGGTAGCGCGTTTTCAACCTTGGTGCCGTCCACGTAGCAGTATTCAGATTGGGCATGGAGTATATTTCTTTGGGTAGTGCACCACACAACTTGGGATTGTTTCGCATTTTTAGTGTTGTAAGAAATCGTAGCTGGACCATCTCGACAGGAAATACCCCAGTGAGTCCGTTCCCTGACAAATCGATTGTCACGACATGATTGCGCTCCCATTTCACACCAAAGACCGACGGAAAGAAGGATTCCATTGTGGTTGTCTTGGGATAGAAATTGCCCCGTTCTTGAGTGCCACTGCAACTTCCAAGATTTTATCCCAACCATTTTGTCGAATCCATGTTGTAGTTTTTCCTCCATCACTCGTTGGTCGCCCACCAGTTCCATGAAAAAGTGATGCTAATGCTAAAATCTCGAGCTGACTTCTAGACAAGTGTGTGTTCTTGTGGTAACACGACTCATCATGTCTATCGAATGATCTAGTAGGCATTAGGTAAGTTTGTAGCACACGAGTTAAAAAGATAGTAAGTGGCTAGGCAAAATTCCTCGTTAAAATAGGGAAGGTGACATCACGCAAATAGTGACAAGTATTTTCAATTCAATGTGGTAAATTATTTCAACGACTACTGTGCTGCTTGCACACCAACAATTGATGTTGGATCCTTGTGAGCCTCAGCTTCCAGTGACAACTGTACAATTTTCAAGCAACACGACAAATATTAGCAATATAGACTCAATCAAACTGTAACTGGGAATACCTTTGCTTGCAAACGTTTTTGGTCGTCGTTCCAATGCTCGCTGGAGGCGTTGGGCATGATCACCACCCAACGCACCCTGTTGGTTAAACCCTCGGAATGCTTCAACAGTAAATTTCTGGAGGCTCGTTTTAAAATTTGCTGCAGCGTTTGTTGTAGGCTCGTCGATATATACAGCGTCTTGGTCATCTCGGTACGAACAAAGCACCACGATGGGATTATTTCCACCTACATGAATAACCGCATTTGTTAGTCATGATTCACTAGCTTCGACAGGGGCGAGGTTAGCTACTTACCATAAGAGCAGAGTGCAGCCATATGAGCCGTAGGTGACCAACTCACGTCCAGTACGGGGAAGCCATGGAAGAAGTGTGTACCCCAACTCCGCGCTGCAGTTGTTCTCCATGAAGGCTAGTAAAAAGCCGAGGAACCCCATCCTCGGAGCCACTAATCACAAGTCTACCATCGGGGCTGAAAGTGCTTTTCACAAGTAAGGATTTGCACGCCACACCTGCGTAGCTCTTGTTCAGAAGAAGATAAGAACGAAGTTCATACTGGAATATTGCGTTTGTTGTGTGTGAACCAGTAAGTGAGCTTTCCGAGGGTGAAGCTGAAGCGAAGTGACACTGTTTTGACCTGTTTCAATCGTCTTGATCCGCTCATAATCACTATGCGCCGAAGCATTACCCATTCGTCTCCACACGGTAA
>VOQZ01000991.1:0-35352 GCA_008079305.1 Phytophthora palmivora
TCATCACTTGCATCGCTCATTTGGGCTCAAAACCTGTTGGAACCCCTAATACTGGGAGGTTCCGTAGCGCACCTTGGCGGTAAAATGTAAAAGAGAAAGTGATATTAAGAATCCATACCCTACGCTAGTCATGTAAAGTAGATACACACAGCTTCACAGCTGCTCGGTGCCCCCAGATCCCTGGTCGGAGATCGCTCTTTAACACTCCTCCTCATCGGCAGCGCCGAACAGCAAAAAGGTTATCCGTCGTTCTCGTTTCCGGTCGATACATTTCAGTGCAACCCGACAATTCCTCGTAGGGTGACCAATCTTGGAGCCTCGACCGCCTTTGTCATCAAATCTGCCGGCATGTTTACGCTTTCGCGATACTCCGGCTTTAGGACCCCTCTTTTCGTGCAGTCTCCAATGAACTTGATACGCACGTCGATGTGCTTTACCTTCGCGGACGCACCTTCGTCATCCAGCTGCTTGAGCGCAGCCTGGTTATCATGCGCAGCGTCATGGGTATCTCGCTCTTCAACAGTGACCACAATGCCATAGCTATCTTCGATTACTTGCGCCACACATAAATAGGTGTCAAGGTGCAATCCAGATTAACGATTTTTACCATTGTGCTGTCCGGGCCCTTAAGTTCGTTTTGGGCGCGCAAACGTTTGCGTGCCACTGTCAAACAAAGGATGTAAAATTCGATCGAACCTGCCTTACCCAGTGCGAAATCCTACGATTATGCTGTCCGGGCGCTTAAGTTCGTTTTTGGCGCGCAAACGTTTGCGCGCCATTGTCAAACAAAAGATGCGGTACTAGCTAGTCGCCACCCCATACTGAAACCAAGTGAAAAGTGGGGGGGATGTGCTCATTCGGCCCGCAATCACGTTTGCGCGCCATGTTGCGCAGCTCAAGGTTGTTATCATCTTCACCGTCTCATTGCGAGCTCAGTATTCAATTTTCCTCTTGGCGCACAAGTGGCAACTGTGTGAAACACAAGTGAGGTTGACAAACAATGGAGGACAAGGCGATGCACATGGGTTCCGACACTCTCACGTCTGGCAAAGCCATGATGGCCAATGGTCCTGACGCACTACACAGCTACGTGGCCGACAAGTTCGAGGCCGCCATGGGACGGGAACTGCCTCAGATGGAAGTGCGCTACCACAATCTGAGCGTCACAGCCAACGTGACGGTGACTGGTGAAATCACAGCTGATTCCGAACTGCCCACGGTGTTCAACACCATCAAACGCAGTCTGGCCAAGTTTGCATGGAACAAGCGCGTGGTGCAGAAAGAGATCATCAAAGGCGCTAGTGGCGTGTTCAAACCTGGTACTATTACACTGCTTTTGGGTCAACCTGGCTCAGGTAAAACCTCACTCATGCGCGTTCTGGCTGGTCAGTTCCCCAAAAGTGGCAACGTCGAGATCGAGGGTGACGTGACGTACAACGGAGTGCCACATGAAGAAATCACGAAATTACTCCCGCAATTTTCCGCCTACGTCACGCAATTCGACAAACATTTCCCCAAACTCAGTGTCCGGGAGACACTCGAGTTCGCGTATGCCGTATGTGGTGGTGGCATGCCGAAGCACATGGAGGAAATGCTGAGTCATGGTACACCTGAACAAAATGCTGAGGCACTGGAGACGGCTCGAAAGTACTTCGAAAACTTCCCGGATTTGGTGATTGAACAACTTGGATTGCATATTTGCCAAGACACTATCATCGGTAGTGGCATGCTTCGTGGTGTGTCTGGAGGTGAACGAAAGCGTGTGACGACAGGTGAGATGGAGTTTGGCATGAAGTACATGACCCTCATGGATGAAATCAGCACTGGTTTGGACAGCGCTGCAACCTTCGACATCATCACAACGCAGCGGAGCATCGCCAAGTGTCTCCACAAAACGATTGTGATCGCGTTGCTGCAGCCTGCACCGGAAGTTTTCAACCTCTTCGACAATGTGATGGTACTGAACGAAGGTGAAATCATTTACCATGGCCCTCGTGATCAAGCAGTACCGTACTTTGAGACGCTCGGTTTCAAGTGTCCTCCTCGTCGCGATGCTGCTGATTTCTTGCTGGACCTCGGCACCAACATGCAGAAGAAGTACCAGGTGGAACTGCCTTTTGGTATGAGCAAACATCCTCGTCTTGCCAGTGAGTTCTCGGAGTATTGGCGCCAATCAACACTGTATGCTGATATAATCGGTGCGATCGAAGCTCCTCATGACCCCGAACGCTTGAAGGATGTCGAAGAGCACATGAAAATGATGCCTGAATTCCGCCAGAGTTTTTGGGAGAGCACGAAGACCGTAACTGCGCGCCAGTGGAAGCTTACAAAGCGTAACACTTCGTTCATTTACGTGCGAGCGTTGATGGTTGTGGTCATGGGGTTAATTTATGGTAGTTCATTCTACCAAACAGACCCGACAGATGCACAGATGACTATCGGTGTACTGTTCCAGGCAACGATCTTCATGAGTCTGGGCCAGACAGCGCAAGTTCCAACATTTTTTGGAGCACGTGAAGTTTTCTACAAGCAGCGCTCAGCCAACTTCTATCGCTCAGTGTCTTTCGCTATCGCAAACTCGTTGGCATTGATCCCTCAGGCCATTGGAGAAAGCCTTGTCTTTGGTTCGCTGGTGTACTGGATGGCTGGTCTTGTGCCACACGCTGGGCACTTCATCATTTTCCTCATCATTATGATCCTGATGAGTCTCGTGTATGCTGCTTGGTACTTTTGTCTGACCGCCATTTGTCCGAGTTTCAATATCGCCAAGCCCATGTCAACGTTCTCAATTGTCATATTCAACCTCTTCGGCGGCTTTGTGATGGCGAAGAATGTGATGCCTGACTGGTTGATCTGGGTCTACTACTTGGTTCCGGACTCGTGGTCTCTTCGTGCTCTGTGTGTGAATCAGTACCGATCGAAGACGTTTGACGTATGTGTCTACCGCGATGTGGACTACTGCTCCGAGTATGGTTTGACCATGGGTGAGTACTTTCTGAAGCAGTACGCGGTGCCTTCGAGCCACGACTGGGTGTGGACTGGCATAATTTACATGATTGGTCTCTACGTTTTCCTCATGGCAGTAGGAGCGTTCGTTCTGGAGTACAAGCGATACGACGGTCCTGCTGTTGTGTTCCTTAAGCCGAAAGATGCAAACGATGGTGATAATACCACTGGAGACTATGTTTTGGCGAAAACACCTAAGCATTCTGGAACCTCGTCTGGATCGGGGTCACCAACCGAGAAGTTGTGCTAGATGTACCAGTTCGCGAGAAAATGTTCACTCCCGTGACACTAGCATTTCAAGATTTGCACTACTCCGTTCCGAAACCTGGTAGCCCGAAGGAATCTCTCGAATTGCTCAAGGGTATCAGTGGTTTTGCCGAACCTGGCACTTTGACTGCGTTGATGGGATCGTCGGGTGCTGGTAAAACCACACTGATGGACGTGATCGCTGGTCGTAAGACTGGAGGCACGATCACCGGCAAGATTATGTTGAACGGATATGAGGCGACTGACTTGGCTATTCGTCGTGCCACGGGCTACTGCGAACAAATGGATGTTCACTCGGATGCATCCACGATCCGTGAATCGTTGACTTTCAGTGCATTCCTTCGTCAGGACAGCAGCATTCCTGACAGCAAAAAGTACGATACGGTGAACGAGTGTCTCGACCTGCTCGACATGCACGCGATCGCGGACAAGATTGTGCGTGGTTGCTCACAGGAGCAGATGAAACGTTTGACGATCGGTGTGGAGCTTGCTGCCCAACCGAGTATTTTGTTCCTGGATGAACCTACCAGTGGTCTGGATGCTCATTCAGCGAAGTTGATCATGGACGGTGTTCGCAAAGTGGCCGACAGTGGACGAACGATTGTGTGTACGATCCACCAGCCTTCGTCGGATGTGTTCTTCTTGTTTGATCACTTGTTGCTGTTGAAACGTGGTGGTGAATCGGTGTTTGTTGGCGAATTGGGCGAGCGATGTCACAAGTTGGTAGATTATCTCGAGGCGATTCCAGGCACTCCAGCATGTCCGAAGGATCAAAATCCGGCATCATGGATGCTAGAGGTGATCGGTGCCGGCGTTAGCAGCAGCTCGTCCAACAGCACAGATTTCGTGAAATGTTTCCAAGCGAGCGAGGAAAAACGCATTCTTGATGCACAACTCGATCGACCTGGCATGACTCGTCCAAGCGCTGACCTCCCGGAAATGATCTTCGACAAGAAGCGCGCAGCGAATTCATTTACGCAAATGAGATTTTTGGTGAAGCGGTTTAACGACCGATACTGGCGCACACCGACATACAACATCACTCGATTTGCGATTGCACTTGGTCTGGGAATTTTGTTTGCCATTGTGTTCGCAAACAAATCCTATCAGACGTACCAAGAGATTAACGCTGGAATTGCCATGGTGTTTATGACGTCCATGTTCAACGGTGTGATTTCGTTCACTGGCACTCTTCCGATTACATTTGCGGAGCGTGGTGCATACTACCGTGAACGTGCTTCGCAGACCTACAACTGTTTGTGGTACTTTGTGGGATCGACAGTGGCTGAAATCCCGTACGTCTTCTTCAGCACTGCGCTGTTTACAATTATTTTCTACCCGTCCGTGGGCTTCAGGAATGTTGCATCGGGATTTATGTTTTGGATCGCGAATTCGCTCTTTGTGTTGATGCAAACGTACTTGGGTCAGTTGTTTATCTACGCGATGCCGACAGTGGAGGTAGCAGCTATCATTGGGGTGCTGTACAACTCAATCTGTCTGGTTTTCGCTGGTTTCAACCCTCCAGCAGCCAGCATCCCTCGTGGTTATCACTGGTTGTATCTCATCACGCCGCAAAAATATTCGATGGGTCTTCTCAACTCGCTCGTCTTCACGGACTGTCCTGAACTTCCAACATGGAACGATGTGACGGGTGAATACGAGGGTGGAAGTGGATTGCTCGCTTGTCACGAATTGGCAAATGCGCCTAGCTCAATTGGTCATGTCACGGTAAAGGAATATGTCGAGTCGAACTTCGAGTACAAACACTCGGAGATCTGGAGCAACTTTGGATACATGTTCGTATTCATCGCAGTGTATCGACTGTTCGCACTACTTGCACTGCGCTTCATCAATCACCAGAAGAGATAATGGAGGGAGATTCGCAATTTAAATCAATACATTCTACTGAAGAAGTATTTTGTTTTGTTAGACAAGTAGAATTGAAACCATCGATGCATGAAGAATACAATTCAAATGTATACTTTTATGAAACCATCTTGAATACCTGATCTATGTATGTGGTGTGGCACCTAAAAAGCTTTTGCGATTTTCAGCTCCACGGCAAAGTTGACATGTATCTGGTAAACAATTGAAATGAACCGAGTAAAAAGCACGAGTTGGGCTCACTGACACTTGGTCCGACCACTGCCTGGATTCTGTCGACTGCTGGAGCGCCGTGGGTTCACTTCTGACTCGAACGGTTCGTGTCGTCGCTCCATTTACCACCTCCATGCAAATGCCAGCTTACAACGATGGGATAGTCCATGGACAGCCTTGTGCCTTTTGTTCTCGCACTTTGGCAACAATCACCACACAATGCTCTACCAAACGCGTCTCTTATAAAGACTTTGCATCAACGCTCAATGCAACTCATGGCAACTGTTGACTTTCTTTCGGTGCATCGTTGGTAACTTTTCCTAGCCACATGCTCGCAGTTGCAGAGTTACACAGTCGGGAGCATAAAATGGTAATGTCCTGTCAATGACCAAATTTATCTTGCTTTCACTATGAGCATACCAAATTGAGACAAAACGGACCGAGCAAGCACTTTTGCCACTTCATTCTCTAACCAGTGCGCAACATCTCATCCCTCCCATGCCGGGGACCTCGACGCTGCAGCTTACACGCCAATGCACATGTGCAGCCGAGACCGAATCCGACTCAGACAATGAGAGCGACGTGGGTTTTACTGATGCTGGTCGTAGTACAACTCGTACTCTATCGTCCCCTGCCACGTTTACAGGAGCTACTAATGAGGGTGTTGCAACGGAAAATGCAAATGCAAATGGGTCAGGGGTCTCTATTCAGAGCACTCCGGTACCCTTTTTGCCGCCAACAACATGGGCCAAATCGTTGTCTCTACTGGAGCTCACGAAGGCTGGACACGACCCGTTGAAGGCTTCTCAGGCTCTCCACAATGCAGAAGCTTTGCGTCAAGCTCCAGCTCTCGACAACGTCTTTTGCAGCTGTTACGACGTTGATACAGTGCTCACTACAGTGCAACGGAGAGAAAGAGGACACTTTTCACCTGTCCAGAAGCTGCTGCTAGAGCCCGAGTCCATCAAACAAGTCTTCGCCTATGCTACATCAAGTAGTGAAATGCACCCAAATTTAAGTGAAAATGGGGACACAGAGGCAACAGAGCCCAATTCACTTCAACCACATCCGGACAAATATCGACAGGCATATGTGGCAACGGAGATTATCCTCCGATTTTATCTAAAAGCCATGGCGTGGTACGGAGAACCGAAACAGGAGAATTTTGCTGAAAAAGTGGAAAATGTGGCAAATTCAGATGCAAAACAGGAGGTGGGACTGACACAACCAAGTGTTAACCTGGAAGGGTTGGCCGTGTCGGTTAAAACTCCACCAACTAATATGACGACGATGATGGACTTTCGAAGTAATGCATCGACTAGAAAAATGGCAAGGATTCAACGTCTACGTGCAAGTATGAGGTTTGAGAGCTCTGGCAGCAGTATTTCCGACTTTAGTGTGAGTGGTGACGAAGACGAAGAATTGCTCGAGGATCCAGTGACGCGTGGCTATTTGTTGCGACTGGAAGATTTGACAGGGAACGAGTGGAAACGGATTTTTAGAGGTTTGTTTCGGTTTCTGTGGCCACTGAGAAATGATGGGGAAGTTAATACAGAAAACAGTGTTGCAGAAGATGAAGTGGAACTTGACGGCGTCTTGGTCGCCAATATGTGCCGAATCACCAAGAATTTTGTCACGTTTCCAGCGGTGCACAGGTTGATCTGCGACGAGAATGAGGATGACGAAAAGGAGTGGTTATTGTCACGTCTTGCACTGCATGCGTACAACCCAGATATTGCGTCGTTGTTGCATGGCTTGATTTTTATTTCGATCCGACGAGGTTTTGACTATTTCCCGATCATTCGATGCCTTACGCAACGAATTGTAGAGCAAGTGCCAACCCGGTTGACGAGATCGTTGTCTTCTGTCTCTTCAACGTCTACAGTGTCATCTACGTCGTCAATGTCTCCACGATCATCTGTTGGTGGATCCCCACCAACTGTGTCGCCATCTTCATTCTTTTCGTCCAAGACAGCACCACTGTCCCCATCATTGTTTACTTCGGTTACCACCTCCACAGTCCATTCAAGGATAAGTGGATGCGCCGAGATATTGACAAAGATCCTGAAGGACGAATTCCCAAACACTTTCAGGTACTACATTCAAACCAAGATTCAGTTGGCATCGTTTGAGAGCGTAGAGACTTTTGAAAAGGAACTATTTCCACCGAGGATGGCTCCAAGCGACCCTGCGATGCACTACAAGCTCAAATGTGCAGTATTAGCAACTCTGACGGAGAACGCGACTGTTCTAGCTCGACTGGCAGAGCTCGGTATGGCAGAACTTCGATTTTTAGATGCGCATCACATGAATGGAGCGTGTATTCCCCGAATTCTCGTGGTCGATATTTTACGTCATGCTATTGAGTTTTCTCAGCATGATTCGGAGCAGTTGGAAGCATTTGTCGCACCTATCTACCTCGTCTTGGACACAATTTGCGCATCGATCAATTACCATCAGCACCTGACTACTATATCAGAATTTGCTGCTCGCGATTGCTTTAGTGATAGCGACTCTGATGAGGATGGGACAGAGGACGGGAAGATTTCGATTCTCCTGCCATTTCGAGTGGAAAAATGAGCCCCAACAAACCCGCGAAGCGTGATGCCTCGCCTGCAAGGAGCACTCTGTATATGGGAATAACCCCTCCCGCACTCAGCTATTCACCTAGATCTGGAAAGGCTGTGGTGAATCATCGGCCACTAGCATCGACATTGCTTGTCATGCATGTCGTGGAGTTGTTGGACGCTATTATTCTAATGTCGAAAGACCGCATTGATAGTCGACTGACTCGATTGGATCTAGCAACCTCGTTGATGGACATTTTCGAGAAGTTCCCCAAGGCTAGCATACTACACTGCCGCCTGGTGAAGCTTTACTTGAATCTGCTGAACCGACCATCTACAAATGGGCGTGTGAACAACCCCCTTCTGCGAAGTGTTTTCCGCTCACCTGACTCGATTTTGGAGTTCATTTTGCAGAAGCTGGATACGAGCAGTTCTGCTCATATATATGACGCTCATTTGGCAATTATCGGAGTTAAGATTGCAAAGATTTGTAGCTCGCCTACCCTTCAACAGGAGCTCATTCGCCAGTTCTGCAACAATATGAAAGGATGGAACGATTTCGCTGCTTCCCTCGTGGCTACGCATTATCAGCAGATGGACGCGTTAGATGACTCGCTTCTGGGCTTAAAAGTTGTCACAGGTGGAGGTCGCAATGGAACACCGAGAAAGCGAAATGCGAGTGATGACGATGCGGAAACTGGTTTTCTGCTTGCTCGCCCTTCTTCTTCGGCAAGTGAGTACCTATCACGCGAACTGGAACCATTTCGACGCCTTCCAATGGAGAAGGAAGGCTTTGGGTCGTCCCAAAATCTTGCAAGAGGAAATGAGGCTGTCCATCCAAGTGATATGCTCCAAAGTCGATCACAAAGCAGGTTTCCAGAGTCCATTATCAATATTTTGCAATCAGACGAATCTACACCATTCGATGTCGAGGAAGACAATTTCTTTGTGAGCGGTTATGCCTACCAGAAGCGCTCGAAGTGGGCTAAGGTGCACTTGAAGTTCGAAAAGTCAACTTGTCAGCTGACTTTGCAGGATGCATCAACTGCCCAGTCGGGATCACCGAGTAATGGTGGATCAAAAGTAACTTCTCCTTCCACAACGTCGATGCTGAAACAATTTTTGATGGCACACAAGCAAACTTGGGCATCTCGACCCAAGAAGTTGGTCGTATGCAACGCTCGGAAATGGATAGCGTTCGGTCGGAGTTTGAAAAAGCCGGACCGAGGTGCTTTTGGCTTCCAGGTCGAGGTCTTCGACGGTCATCGTGAAGAAGACGAGACACTGACTTTTGTAACTCGCTCTGACGCGACAAGGATGCAATGGTTTGAGGCTATGCAATCTGCTGTGTCCAGGACACGAATGTCTCGAAACAGCTTCAGCGATATCGACGAAGCTGCGAACACGACGCTGGTGGAATGTGTAGCAAAAAACCGGGATGGTGTGTATCTGGTTGTACCAGACGTCAACTTGCTGGGGCCCATGACGTCTGCGAGCTTTTTCCTTAAATCTGAGGTACCTGAGGAGATGCCATTTTGGGGAACATACCATGGTGATCAGGGTATTACCAAGTATGCATCATTATTTAAGCAGTGCCTGGATGTAATCTCTGTCGAAGAAAAAATCGTCCAAGCAATTGGTTACTCGGTGATTGTGGAGTTCGACGCCACTTTCCGCAGATCGGAAAGTATCGCTGATTTCGATGACTCGGAGCCACCATCAGTCAAATGTGCGTGTACTGATACGTACTTGATCAGTGGCAATCAGATTATTGGTTTAACTCGTACGATTGCTGACTCCGAGAAGTTGTTGCAGCTCCTCTGTGATGATGAATAGAGACACACTTATTGAGTATTGAATTTATGATTTGAAAGATGCTATATAGTATTCACTTGAAGTTTCGCGTAAGCCATTGTATGATTTCTGGGCGATCAAGTTGACCGTCACCACTGATGTCGAGCTCACGAAATACTTCCTGGATTTGTTTAGCTGACAAGGCCATCCCGAGATCACCGCACAAACGTGCAAATTCATCTTGATCGATTTCTCCTGTGCCATCACGGTCGATATCCTGGAAAAACAACTCGAATCTCTTGTCGTCAGTCTTGTCAGAGCCGTAGCGGTCCCTCAACTCCTCGTATATGCGACTGAGAAAGGTTGGTGGTTCCCATGTTGATTCTCCAGTTATGCTGTTCCAATAGTACTAATGACAATGTTTGATCATCAGTACCGTTCCAAGATGAACGAAAAATATCAAGAAAGTTTACCGTGTTGCCGTTGCCGTCGTCGTAGGGTTTCCATGCATCTTTAGCATCTCTGTGGTTGTTGCTTGAGCTTTCACTAACATCGGTTGTATGAGAATCAACGTTTGAGCCAAGAAACTTTGGTTTTTCCCACGTCGCCTCTCCTGTTCTGCCATTAACATAGTAGGTGTAACCTGTGTCAGGGTCAATCTTCATCTCAATCAGTGAGTGCAAGAAGTTGCGGAATTTGGTCCGTTCAATGCGCGCTCGGTAAATGCGTTGCAACTTGGTGGCAGCGTCAGCACGTTCTGGTCCTGTTGCATTACTCGCTGTACACTTGATCGATTGGCGACCAGCTTGTAAGGTAGGTTCATGAAGTTTTTTCAGGGCTGAGTGCACCATGTACATCTCAGTCTCAGTCATGTCAGCAACCCAGTGGATTAGATTGCCTGCGCGTTCTTCACCCGTGCAAAATCTCACCGTGGACACGACTGCCTTGTTAGACTTTTCGTTTTGAGATTTTACTTGTGTAATTTGAAAAGAGTGTGCAATGTTGTATGGTAGCGCGTTTTCAACCTTGGTGCCGTCCACGTAGCAGTATTTCAGATTGGGCATGGAGTATATTTCTTTGGGTAGTGCACCACACAACTTGGGATTGTTTCGCATTTTTAGTGTTGTAAGAAATCGTAGCTGGACCATCTCGACAGGAAATACCCCAGTGAGTCCGTTCCCTGACAAATCGATTGTCACGACATGATTGCGCTCCCATTTCACACCAAAGACCGACGGAAAGAAGGATTCCATTGTGGTTGTCTTTGGGATAGAAATTGCCCCGTTCTTGAGTGCCACTGCAACTTCCAAGATTTTATCCCAACCATTTTGTCGAATCCATGTTGTAGTTTTTCCTCCATCACTCGTTGGTCGCCCACCGGTTCCATGAAAAAGTGATGCTAATGCTAAAATCTCGAGCTGACTTCTAGACAAGTGTGTGTTCTTGTGGTAACACGTCTCATCATGTCTATCGAATGATCTAGTAGGCATTAGGTAAGTTTGTACTAGTAGTAACACACGAGTTAAAAAGATAGTAAGTGGCTAGGCAAAATTCCTCTTAAAAATAGGGAAGGTGACATCACGCAAATAGTGACAAGTATTTTCATTTCAATGTGGTAAATTATTTCAACGACTACTGTGCTGCTTGCACACCAACAATTGATGTTGGATCCTTGTGAGCCTCAGCTTCCAGTGACAACTGTACAATTTTCAAGCAACGACAAATGTTAGCAATATAGACTCAATCAAACTGGTAACTGGGAATACCTTTGCTTGCAAACGTTTTTGGCGTCGTTCCAATGCTCGCTGGAGGCGTTGGGCATGATCACCACCCAACGAACCCTGTTGGTTAAACCCTCGGAATGCTTCAACAGTAAATTTCTGGAGGCTCGTTTTAAAATTTGCTGCAGCGTTTGTTGTAGGCTCATCGATATATACAGCGTCTTGGTCATCTCGATACGAACAAAGCACCACGATGGGATTATTTCCACCTACATGTATAACCGCATTTGTTAGTCATGATTCACTAGCTTCGACAGGGCGAGGTTAGCTACTTACCATAAGAGCAGAGTGCAGCCATATGAGCCGTAGGTGACCAACTCACGTCCAGTACGGGGAAGCCATGGAAGAAGTGTGTACCCCAAACTCCGCGCTGCAGTTGTTCTCCATGAAGGCTAGTAAAAAGCCGAGGAACCCCATCCTCGGAGCCACTAATCACAAGTCTACCATCGGGGCTGAAAGTGCTTTTCACAAGTAAGGATTTGCACGCCACACCTGCGTAGCTCTTGTTCAGAAGAAGATAAGAACGAAGTTCATACTGGAATATTGCGTTCGGTTGTGTGTGAACCAGTAAGTGAGCTTTCCGAGGGTGAAGCTGAAGCGAAGTGATACTGTTTTGACCTGTTTCAATCGTCTTGATCCGCTCATAATCACTAAGCGCCGAAGCATTACCCATTCGTCTCCACACGGTAATATAACCATTTGCATCTCCACAAAACATTCGTCCTGATTTGCCATCTATACAAATGGCATGCACCGCAGCCGAGCTAACCTGGATCATTCCATACTCAGGTTGGCCATTTGGCACCGATGACTCTTTCCTCATGCGCATACATCCATCAGAAGAACCCGTAAGCACAATCTCACCATTGCTACCTGGAAGAAATGAGGCACAGTAGACGAAGCATGGAAAGTGATGCCATTGGAACACCAACAGAAGCAAACGGCTGCTACGAGATGATGTCAATGTCTCTGAGGAAGCTGGGTTTCTCAGAGGAATCTCCCATAGTCGAACTGTACCATCAGATGACGCTGAGAGAATCCGATACTGCCCGTTCGGATTGATACTCCATTCCAATGAGTAGATCACCCCTCTATGACCTCGACCAACAGCAATGAGCTCTGCGGATACCATGTGATATACTTGCACAACAACATCTCCCAACTCTGGACTCACACTAGCAGCCAGATACCGCCCGCATGGGCTGAAACTCAGAGAGGAACAACCTTTCTTCCCAGTCGGAAGTGAACATAGCACCCTATGAGGAATCAAGCACGGCTCCGAAACATTTCGCTTGCAAGGTGCCATCAGATCGAAAAGATCACTTGACGTAGTTTCAGGACTAGCAATTTTACCTCCGGTTTCTTCGACAACAGGCATCGAGATTTCAGCTGGTGGCACTTGATTATCCCCAGCTCCGTTTTCCGTGTTGACGGTTGCATTGTCTGCTTCTTGGTTACCAGCTTCAACGACACTGTTGGTAAATGAAGTCGTCTCAGAAACACCAGCTTGTTGGGGAGATGTGGCTGGGCTCACTGCTCTTAATTGGACATGCAACGTACTCGGTGCGGGTACACGAGATCGTTTCTGATATTGTAGGAACACTGCTGGTACTGTTGGGTGATTTTTTCTCCATCCCCACTGCGATTTAGCTTGGTAGTTATCCATCCAAGTTAACACCTGGTACTCGAACAACCGTACCCGCAATCCACAGACATCGACAATGGATTCTCTTTTCATCTTCTCATTTTCATTGGCATCTGGCACGTCTGGAAGAACGAAAGAATTCATAGTTGGGGTTCCCTTGCTGGTTATTGTGTGGAAGAACCCCCAAGCGACTCGTCGGTAGTCTGGTGTAGATGCCACTAACAGTTTGTGGTATTCGTCATCTTCATCATGAGTACTGACAGCCTCGAATCGTTTTCCTCTGCGGAAACGAGTTCCTTTTGTCAAAGGTTTCGTCTCCAAGATTTCAAATAGTAACACCGTTCGAGTATTCAGTAAGGTAGGCATATCTACCGAGATACCCAGCGGTTGCTGCCATTCAAAAGCGTCTAAGACACAGATATACACCACAAATCGTAGCATGAGCACCGCGAGAAAATACCAGAACAACGTCAAAACTTACTCGCACAATCAGCAGCTATGTAAAACTTGGCCTCACTTGTCATCTGTGCTGGACATAGTGCTCGACCAGTACATCTATCTACAATATGAACACGTACCTGTGGGTGGGAGTATGCTCCAAATGGTAATTCGTCCGAGCGTTCAATAGTCACCTCGAGTTGACGCTGCTTACTTTCAGCTTTAAGCGCATTGATGCGCGCTTTCGTCTGCTTTGTGAGGAGTGGTAAATGCATCTCACTGATAGTCCCATTTAGAGACCCAATGAAACAAGCCGAAGGCTGGCATGACAGTGGGCATGATGCTGGTGCAGTATCTTCGACAATCGATGTAGTAGAGTTTCGCCATGACATGAGCCCAGAGTGTCGAGCTGTTGATATTGGACTCTGGTGCGTATCAGAGTGTTCATCTTTATCGTTGTTGCCTTTTTCAGCACGATTCGATCGATGAGAAGGTAATCTGATCATCCGTCGGCTAGGTTTTCCGCTTTTGGTGCTTGAAGATATCCCAGACTGCTGTGGTACCTCCTCGACGGACTTAAGCAAAGGGGACTCAGCCTGCGGACTCTGCGCTTCCTCCGCCAATTCTGCTTGAAAACTTTCTCTTCGGTGTTTTCTCATTGCCGACTTTCGTGGCCTCCCTTTTGATCGAGGACTTGGTTTTTTCTTCCTAGACCCCTTCGATGGCCCATCGCCAGGCGTGTCAAGTTTCAAGGGCGCTTTCCCCATAATCAGTAGGCGTCCGAGGAAATCGCCGAATAAATGAATTTAACCAGCACTAACGAAATGGCCTTCAGTGTTGAAGCGACGGGAGTTGCAGGATTGTATGGGATAGTGAGATACCAGCGGTATTCCACACACCACTTTATTCTCAGCGTCACCTAAGAACACATCAGAACAATCTACCGGATCGTCAGTACATCTCGTTCTCAGTTCGAAGATAATTATTATCTAACTCAGTGATCTAGTCAGGCAACAAGATCTAATGCGAAGGAGTGGAAATCACTGCTTGACATAAAGACGAATGAAATCGCTGTGGGGAAGTCACAACAAAGTCCACCTGCAGAAGTATTTGGACGCAACTCAGTTAGTATCGATACAGAAATAATACTACATAACAGCTCAAGCATACCATCTCATGCACCATTGGTATCCGCTCGCTGTCAAGTCCTTCATTGATCAAAAACTGTTTCGCCTCCATAGCCCGTTCAACGACAGTTTCCCTGTAGACCAAACTATACATACGGTCGTACATACCATGTTAGCAACCACATCCATTCCACAGAACCAGGCCTCACTTACTTAAGGGCAGGTGCAAATCCCGTATTCTTGCAGGTAGGTGCACCAAACATGTAGCGGTACACTCTAAGTAGCAGTTTGATATTGCTTCGTGACACTCCAGCGCGACGCAATCCAACGAGATTCAATCCCGCAAGTTTGGCACGGTTTCCCACGACCAAACCATAGGGCAGCACATCACCATCCACAGCACTTTGTCCGCCCACCATAGCCAACGGACCGATGCTCACATGTTGTTTGATCCCAACTTGCCCTCCGATGATCGCACAGTCTCCAATCGATACGTGACCAGCAATACACACATTGTTTGATACAACAACGCGTCTCCCTACCTGCGAATCGTGAGCCACATGCGCACCACAAAGCAGCCAGCAGTCATCACCAACAGAAGTTGGTACTTGAGAATACGACGTGCGGCCATGTACTGTAACATGCTCCCGAATGACACAATTACTGCCCACGACCAAAGTCTCTTCACTCGAGTCTTGTTCAGCAAACATCCGATGTTTTTTATCTTGTGGCTCACCTCCCAAGCTTGCAAATGGATGGATCACAGTGCCACTACCGACACGCGTTTTGCCGTCGATCACCACGTGACTCTGGAGCCGCACATGTGCTCCCAGCACCACATCTACACAATTAAAAATAAAGTTAGTAAAATATAGCAATAACAACCTAAAATATAAAGTTACAGACCTGGTCCAATGACTGAATATGGTCCTACGAGGACGTTCGGTCCTAACTCTGCATTTGGATGGACCACAGCCGTCGCGTGGACTTCCGGGACGCGCTCCGAAGCCTGATATTCCTGGAACTGACGTGAAAATTCACGTCTGCGTCCTGTAAATTGTTCATTCTGCGTAGCATGCGCAATCAGCTCTTCTAACGCTTCAGCAGTGGCGGAAGACTGGAAATATAACACAATTATTTAAAATTATTAGGACCAGACAAGGATTAAAGACAAACATTTGGACTACAATAGAAGACTAGAGTCGTACCAACGCCCGAGAAGAAGAAACAGGGACTGACAACCCACAAGAGGCGACAATATACCGACTACCGCGACGAGCTCCACTGAGCATTATTGTGATTTTGAGGTGTGCTTGTGTCCAAGCGTGATGTGGTACGAATGTAACCAATTATTTTAGAACAGTCTCAATTTGCTAGAATTTTGATTAAATTTCATCTGTATGTTGAATGCTCTCGTTTACCATTCCCCAACACTTGAAACCAAGAAAGTGTGCAGTGTAGCATAAACCCTCTGTCTCGATGCCATCGTAGCCTTCTCGACCCCATTCACTACCGATAATATAGTGCATTGGAAAGATCACACCTTGACGATGGACATCTGCACGTACATACAGCATTGTGGCTCCTACCGAGTCCAGTGGAGCATACGGCTTGGATTTGTCTTCGACCTTATCTAGGAGCTTGACATTTAGTGGACCAGGCATGAAGTCATTACCAATTTGATTTGCCGGCCGAACTAGACGCTGACCAACCCATGCGTTCTGGTCGTAGTTGATCCAGTTACCTTTGAAGTTACTGAAACAAATAGGTGTCAAGATGTCGAGACCAGATAGAACCATCTTGCGGAGCAAATGTGATGGGATGATCTTGACGTCTGCATCGATCCATAGTACATGCTGGTGCCACGTCTCCATTGACAACATCAGAGCGTAATTTCGATATCTTGCGATCATTCGTCGTCGATTGGCTTGGAGTTGGACTTCGTGGCGGTTGTCACGGGTCAGTCCACTTTGCACGAAATCATTGCGGAAGATCACTGAAAGTCGAGGATATTTGAAAATATAGCTTTGGTAAAGCGTCTTCACGTTGTTAAACTCTTGCAGAGACGAAGTGAGGAGCGCAATAGAGACTTTCTCTTTCGGATAGTTGAATGAACTGATGAGATCGAAGAAGTCGGTGACAGTACGGTTTTCTCCCCATGAATCAGCATCATTGAACACACAAATGATTAGAACGGAATCACTCTCTCGCATGCCTGGTTGAGCCAGTAAACGAGTGTTTTCGATGCGATAGTGCATACCCGGCTCCGTCTTACCATATTGGGGAAATACTTCTTGGTACTCGTGGAATTGTTTGCTCCCAGATATGATTTCGAATGCCACTTGTGGGTTTAGTGGAGGTTGCACGGGTGTGTTGGGGTGTAGAACACTTGTCACTGGTCGCTTTGGGATTTTAACACTCAGTGGTTGGACGTTTGGTTTTAATGGAGTATGTTCAGGAGTGTTGGAGTGCAGTGAACTTGACATCGGCTGTGATGGAATTCCAGTAGCAAGTTGCTGCGGTGTGTTAATCGGTGTTTGATCGTTCAGTTTTAACTGTGTCGTATTAGGTTTCAGGACACTAGATGTCCGTATCATTGTAGGCTCCACTTGCAGCCTTGCCGCTGAAGATGCTGGAGAAATATGGCTCTGAGTCCACAATGTGAAGGCCACAACCCCTAAAACTACCAGAAAAGTGCTGGTACGACGCGCACCTTGTCGCAATTTCCACATCAGCAGGATCGATCGAAAATGTCTTGACATCGAGTTGATTCGGTCCGGAAAATTGAGAGTGTCGAGCAACCCACTGTGGAGCAGCTCGGCACCACATGTAGTGCAAGGTTCCCTCACAATCATCACCGATCCAATTTCCGTATTCAATGCATTACCACTGTATATGTACCAATTACCGTTATAATCTGATAAAACACTGTCTGGGGAACCTTTTGTGTTGTTAGTGTCAACAGGGTTGTAGACTCCACCCTGTATTATACCACCTGTATTATCTTGTAGAGGGGAATTGAAAACACATCTCTTACAATACTGTCTGTACCTATCGAGAGTAAACATAGGTGTATATTCTAGCACGTGATCACAGGCGGCGACCTCATACAACCTCGTACTACAATGTACCGTACTTAACTTAATATACGGATCGACGTGTGAGTCAACGCTGTTGACGTGAAGCGCGCGTAACATTTGCGCAGGTTTATACCATAATATCTGTACCATAAACCACTACTTTACGGTACGGAGGTTCTGTTGCACCCATGAGACTTACACGACAATCACCATTGGTAGCGATGATGAAAACATGAAGATTTTAATGAGGATGTTATCGTAAATATAGTCTTCTTCTACTACGGTAAAGCGATTATAAAGAATGTAGGAAAGAATGAAGGATATTTTTACGTTTTACGAGGATAAAAATGAACCGATTCAGCCATCGCATAATTTAAGATTTGAAGATATGTATAAGCACCGTATCGCTATTTAATACAGATAAAGTGCGACGGGGTCACACTTGGTACTACTTGTAGTCAATCCACGCCCACGCGGGTAGATTGATTACCTGAATTCTCTGTGGCTCCTAGAAGGTAAGCCAAGATGGATAGAGGGGAGTTCCCTCATCTGACCGATACTCAGTTTGAGTCGCTTCGTGTGACGAGGCGGGTGAACGCCTGAATCGTCCAGGTGTATAGTACGCGTTCCAGATGGGAACTCCGTTTGGGGTATTCCAACTAGAACAACCTCGGCAAAATTACTTCAACCGAGGTGGCGTGTGTCCTTGTGTCAATCCCTATAGGTTCGTTTGTCTTCGTAACCAGGGAAATGCACCGCAGGTGAGTTGTCTTCTAGATGTAGGTCTTGGTCGCAGGGCCGAACGTAACTTCTTAATACGTAGCCTCCACAGCAGTTAACCAGATATAAACAATAAACAACTAATCAGAGTTATATACAATATGTAGCCTCTCCTTATTCTTTCGGACCGTGGAAAGGTCGGTCACTTCACTAGTCGACTGGTCGCAATTCCGGGATACTAGTCAATCCCGGCCGACCTTCTTCTAAACGCGCACCACTCCCAATATAGGAGAAATTAATGTAAGCAATACAATCCCTTCACTCAACAGTACTTTCGTTCAAGCTCTTACGTTGAGACTGATACAACAACGCAAAAGGTAATCGGTTGAGAATATGAAATGCGGGACCCCTTTCGGAGAGACAACCGCAACTAAGATATGGAATGGGCGGTTCACTCCGAATGTGTGGTTAGCCACACCCGGTCCCCAACCCAATGTGGCCTAGAATACTTACGAGAGCTCCACGTTGGATGCCTTGCCACACGCGCCTTCACACCACACCTAACCGGGCCTCCTGGTATACTTCTTCAGGCAGGCTTGTCCGGGTCGCTTGTGGGTTTCTCGGTAAAACGAACTCTGATTATATGTTATCTGTCCTATCTTTGGTCTAGCTGTAATGCATGCATGCACACTTTAGACTTACTTTCAGTATACCTTCGCTTGCGTCATCATTGATGAGTGTTTTCACATTCAGTGTGCCTTCGTCTGCGTCATCATTGATGTGTGGTTGCTTGATCTTGGGATCTGTCGACTCTTGGTTCTGGTTGACTGATGGTTCTTCTTCGACTGTTCTTCAATACTTCCTTGCACAGAAAGCAGATCTTCGTCGGCTGACTTGGTGTAGCTATGATGAGTCTCTTCATCTAGACTTGGTACGTCCAGACATCTTCGTTCAGACTTCATCTCTCTCTTGGACCATCTTGGCCTTACGCTTGGTGACAGTAGTGTTTGATGATCTTCAATGGGGACTCATTGTCTTCATGTACTCGTATGAGTGTGAGGCCATGTCAAGACTAGGTAGCTCGATCAACTATGCTTAGTTGAGAGCTCTTCCGCGCCTTTTGAGCATAACCTGTCGTCGGGAACTTGGTACCATCCAGACTCCTTCGTCTGGGTTCTCTTACGTTTGGGATACCTGGGCCCTCCATGGCCTTCCCACATTCCAATCACTTTCCACAACCCATTTGTCATCCACTTGTCACACGAAACTGGCCTTCTGATCCACCAATCAGGACCCGTTTGGGCGGGACTCGGAAAAATCCAGAGTCACATCGTGTCAACCGCCCCTATGGTCTTGATCCATCATTGAGTCATTCACCGAACTGGTTGATCATGAACAGACAGCACGCCAAACGCAGGTCCGGCCGGAGAGTTAAATTCACCGTGGATCCCGCTGGGACTCTGCCCACTCTGGCGTCACTTCTCTGCACCCTTTCACAGCCAACTCACTTTCCATCAGTCTCTCGGTTAGATCCGAGGTCAAGAACTTTTCGCCCACAGCAACTTCCTCATTCGAGAACAAGCATCATGGCGTCTACGTCGTCCAGTAACCCGTCGCTAATCCCAGCACAACTCCCGCCTGCGGACACCTCAGTGGAGGACACCGGGGCGGGTGCGGGTAACAGCGGCGGCCTGCCACCTGACAATGACGTCCCCACACACGAAGACCGCGACTCCAACGTCGACGGCAACGACAACAACGCTGGCAACTTGGGGAAAGATGCTGGGGTCGACAACTCGGAGGTTGCCGGTGATACGTCCCGTGACATCCAAGAATCCTCAGAGCAACCTTCCGGTGACAGTCCGTCGAAAGGGAACGACGTTCCTTCGGCTCAAGACACTTCTGGGACTTCGTCGAGGACGGATCGACCTATCGGCGGGCTGATTACGTTGGACCAGTCGCTCAAGCTTGCCATGACTGGCATTTTGCCCAAAGACGGGAACAGCACTGCTGATGGTGGTGAGAAGACACCTTCCCGCTACGTGCTACCCACTCCGCGAGGTTTGGATGAAAATACTTTCCTGGTCGGCGTTCCTGCTCACCCAGCTGCATATCGGGCAGGGGCCTATGTCCAAGACGGGTATGGTGGCACCGAAGCGATGATGGTCTTTGATGGATTAACTAATCAAGACCTGGATGATCTCGGTCGGATGCTTGGCAATCACGTGGAAGTCCGCGAGATGACACTCCGTCCATACATAGAACGTGAACCCCCGTCAGTAGTCAACTTGGAGATCACTCTCAATTCGCTCTCTATGCGTCGGGAGATGGCATCAATCTTGACGCAGTTTCCCTTCGGACGCTTTGCGGAGCGGTTGTTTTATACTGTCTCCCTTTTACACCGCGTCCTCGAGTACCATCGGAGTCAAGTTTCAACCCAGAGTTCAGGTGGTGTCACCATCCAAGACACTGCTCTAAGATCCAAGTATGACAGCTTGTGCCGCGACTTCGGCTTCTTGGAGAAGTATCGGGAGCAGGAGGCAGCGGCTGTCCGGACTGAAATGGAGACCATCAAGACCAATCTGGAAAGTGATTTCGGCAGCATGGCCGAGGAACGTGCTGCGTTGGAGTCACGACTGAATGACCGCATCCAAAAGCTGGAAGGTCAATTGGAAGACGCCAACAGGACCATTGGCCGGCTGAAACAAGAAAATCGAAGCGCCCTGGACGCCGATAGATTGATGACGTTCCTGAATGATCACGGTAATAATATTCGTGGTCGTTGGCCTCGTCTTCGGCATCTCCTTCGACACTTCCAGAAGGGAACGACTCCTCCGGCTTCCTGGAGGACTTGGGTCACAGTGGAGGCCGTGGATAAGCCTTTCCGAATGGTTCCTCCGTACCCAGGACCACTTCGTTCAGATAGTGAGGCAAGTGAAGATGAGGGGGCTCCAAGTGGAGACACCCTCGAGCAAGAGGAGAAGTCCGAAGATCGCCCTCCACCGTCTGGAAGTTCACCAGCGTCTGATGCCAAGGGCACTCCATCCAAGCCGGAGTCAAAATCCCAATCTAAGTCACAATCTCCAACCAAGCAACCGGCAAAGGGTCCAGTCAAGCAATCGCATCCGACGTCTCAACTGATGCGTTTGACATCCATGAAGTCTCAGGATGGGGACATCGAAGTGCAGACGCGTCCGTCCACTCACCCGGAATCGGACAAGCGGGCTCTCCCTCATGACGGGCATCTCAAGAACAGTACCCAAGACATCGCTGGGCGTCTTCCAGACTTCGTCGCTTGGAGTGATCTCCGCAAGGATGTACTCCTTACTATGCAGATGAGCTTCGGGTATGCCCTCTCTGTCGAGATGATGGGTGAAGACAAGATGGCTCATCACCGGTTCCCGGAAGCATCGCTGGTAGAGATGCTCATCCAGATGATGTATCACCGTTGTCTGGACGAGACCAAGTGGACGAAGTACGTCCCGGAGTATTACTACACGTTGGCCGAAGTGATATTGAGGGATCGATTGGCTCGTGGCGTGTACCCTCCGGAATGGCCAGAGCTCTGTGATGTCATGAAAGACTCGCTGAATGCTCACGAGACCATCGAGATTGAAGACTCGGATGAGAAAGATGATCCAGATGATGAAGACTACGCGGACGACGATAGTGATACACTGAGCAAGACATCGGCTACGGGCAGGAAGCTGTTGTCATCCTTCGGGTCTTCCGACGAGGACGACGAAACTCCCAAGCCTAAGACCAAGTCTTCATCCAAACGGGCTCGACCTTTGTCCACTAGCTCTTCTGACGCCAGCACGGACTACAGCAGCAAGCCTCCACGTACTCCTTCCAAACGTCAGCGTTCCTCCCAGTCCGGGAGTTCTGCCAAGTCCAAACGGTCTCGCTCTGGTGCCGAAAGGACCAAGTCCCCTCTGGCTATGAAACGGTATCGAGAGTTGACTAAGTCTGAGCTGGCAGAGATCGAGATTCCTGCTCGCGGTGTCGTCTCTTGGCGTCGTCGTGGCATCCTCACTCGATTCTCTCCGGTCAAGGATGTCGCTGAGAAGCAGACCCCTGGATTTCCCGATTACGCTCCTCAGATGACTGAGATCGTGCACCTGAAAGATAGATGGATGCCGATGGAGAAATCGTATCGGAAGCTGATGGCTACGAAACCTTGGAAGGACATGTACTCCAATCGGGTGAAGACTCTGTACTTCCATGAGCGTAAGAAGTTGACTCCAGTCGCCATCCGTCTTCTGGATGAGCACGTAGCGTACATGCGCAAGCATGCTCGTGCCTTCTACGAGATCCTGCACTGGTTCACCATGAAAACCAAACCTGGGAGGGATGAGGATGGTGATGACGCTTCGCTTTACGATAAGTCCGCGACACTCCATCTGGAACGGTCCAAGCGTCACGAGGCGGTCGGCCGTCCCTTCGAGTCTCGCATCGCAAAGTTGATCGAGCGTGGTCTTCCAGCAACGATGGTCTGGGAGCCAGGTTTCTGGCTCTACCCAACCAAGGTTTGCCACCTGTACTTAATGGATCCTTCTACCAGGAATGACCAAGGGAAGAGGTACACTCTGGAAGAGCAGATCGAATTGGCGGAGCGCGAAGAACCCAGCCGAACTCAATGGACTGCGTACTGCACTGACGTCGATCGGCTAGCGCATGTTCCGATTGAGATTCGCAATATGGCCATCCCAGTCGAACAACGTTCAGCAAATCCCATCTCTACGCCTCGCGCTACTATCCTCTAAGTCTTTAGGGTGCGCCCCTTACTTGGCTTGGCGCCTCGCTTCACGTATTGCATGTCTAACACCACTCAATGCACTTCCTTCATTTTCTTCTGCCTTCATTGTCCTTGTCTAAACTCCATCAACCCTGCTCTTCCTCATCTCAGATTCCAAACGAAAAGTCAATCCACCAATTCCATAGTCACGAATGTCTTCTTTCATCCAAAGTCACACTTCGAAACATCACCATCCCATGCCTGTTCGCCCCAGTCGTTGCCGACCGAGGTTGCTACAGTCTCGGGTGGTCTTCCCCAGCTTGCATAGCCTGAAAACGAGCGTGAGCCTTTGCGCCTTGGTTGAATTCATAAAGCAATGCGCCACAACTCAACTGTGATACTGGGAGCCACTCTGGTTCATCGTAGCCTTTCCACTTGATGAGATATTCACGGACGCGTTTAGATGTGCGAGTCCGCTTGGACCAACGGAGGTCTAGAATTTTCTCTACCTCGTACTCGTTGTTCTGGTTGTCGGCTTCCCAACTATCTTCCGGGAGTAAAGCGGCATCGAAATCATCATTTTCATCGACTTCAACTTGCAGAGTCGGTCGTCGTGGGAACAGGGCTCGCGGCTTCAGACGACTAATGTGGACCCATGGGTTAACGCGGTAACCTGTGTCTTCCACCTTAAGCTTTACCCTGAAGTCATCTCGCACCTCGACGATCCTGAACGGACCATGCCAAAGATGTGCCAATTTGCGGCTTAGCCCTGGCTGGACTTTCGGAATATATAGCCACACAGCGTCTCCGACGGCGTAACCTGCTTTAACTCGTTCGGATAGTTCTTTCCACTTCTGAGTCTGAATTGCGGCTCTCTCTCGTTTGGCTTTCCGTTGCAGATCTTCGGCACAAGCTTGGGCATATCCGTAATCTCGTTGAATCTTCCTACGCCACTCGTACGCCGTTCGCTCTGGAACGCTGGATGGTTTGGGTCCCAGCATAGCTAGGATCGTACTTCGAGCGTCCCAGCCGTGGACTAAATAGAAAGGCGTATCCAAACGAGTCGCATCGAAAGAAGTATTCAACGCGAACATCAAGCGTTCCGCATGGTCATCCCAATCTGATTGGTCTGCTTCTGCGACGTACGCCCGGACACTTCGTATAACCGTCTGGACTGAGCGCTCCTGTTGGCCGTTGGCTTGTGGCCGGTATCCCAAAGTAGCGCGTTGTTTGCTCCCAAGCAAGTCTCGAAAACACTTGAAAACCTCGCTCATGAATCTGGGATCCTGATCGTGGCGAATCATGGAGCTTGCACCGAACCTCTGGAAGACTCGTTCTTCGTATGCCTCAGCGACATCCTGAGCAGTCGTTGAACACATCGGTTTGCACATGACATATCCAGAAAACATGTCTTGAAAGAGGAGTAGAAATGTGTTTCCTCGTTCGGACTCTGGAAGGTGTGTGACGAAATCCATGGATACGACTTCGAACGGTCTTGTCGGCTCGATGTTTCCTGGGGAGGGCCCCTGGTTGGGTGGCCGACCTTTGCCACTAGCACAATCAGTGCACTCTTTCACGTAAGCTTCAACGTCGGCGTACATCCCTTGCCAATAGAAATCCGAGCAGAGCTTCTGGTGGGTACGCGTGATACCCTGGTGTCCCCCTTGGAAATCCTCATGGGCGTAATGGAGCATATCCGAGCGGAGAGATTGGGGTACTACCAACCTCAACTCATCCGTGTGACTCCTTGGCCTTCCTCGGGCGGATCGCCTCAGGCGGTATAATACGCCTCGGACGTCCAGTACAAACAATTCTGCCTCCTTCGAGATCCGGCGGATCTGAGGACGAGAGAAGTCTTCTAAGTCACCTCTCAAGAACTTCTTAAGATTCATCAGATGACTGTCTCCGTCTTGCTGAGCTTTGATACGTCTCCATCGTTCCGCTTGATACTCGACGGGTCCCATAGGCTCCTGTTGATCAGGCTCCTGTCGGTGTTGACTACGTGTTATCGCGGCCATAACCCTCACGGGTGCCGGTAACGGTGCGGAATCTGCTCCTGGGTGCGCATCATTCACGACTTCAGCAGGGGGCTCCTCTACGAGGGCCTCAGTTGTTTTCTTCCGAGAAATCTCGACTGGTTTCATTATCCTTTCCGGTATCATCGAGACTTGTTCCAGGTGCATCAACTCGGCTGGGTCACTTACGGTCCAGGCCTCGCCTAGTGCTAGGGTCTTGGACGTGAGGTAATCCGCTGCCTGGTTATAATCACGCTTGACGTGTACCAACTGGATTGATTTGAACTTCTCTTTCAGGACTGCATACTCGGCTAATCGTCGTTGGAGATTCGGCTGATTACAGTTGATCAATCCTTGAGCTTGTTGGATTACAATCCGAGAGTCTCCAACGACTATTATCTCAGAGATGCCTCGCTCAGACACAAGGATTAGCCCTTTCAGTAAGCCGTGGTACTCAGCATCGTTCACAGTGACATCATCTAAAGGAAAGCCTTGGGCGGACACGACGTGCCAACCGGGGAGTTCCCAGATGATACACCCGCAACTTCCTTGGCGAGTAGAGGTTTTCGCAGCGCCATCAAAGCTCATGACATACCCCTTGAAATCTTCTTCCAACATCTCGACGCTAATCACAGGGGGAGGTTTAACTCGTCCCTTAGCAGGGATGAGGGACTCCGCAATCTCATCCAGGTGTTCCCTGGGCGTGATACCTGCTCCTAGGACTGCGGCCAAACCATCTTCATCTCGTTGCACCTTGCATACTTCTAGATTCCAGTGAGATAGTATGAGTCCCCATCGAACACACCTTCCGTCAGCACTCTTAGATTTCAACAGCCAGGATAACACGGAATATCTCGTATAGACTCTGATCGGGCAATCCCGGATGAGGGCTTCAAATACGTCGAGGACCCGCATCACTGCAACAACCTCTTTCTCCGCAGCGTGATATCGGATCTCAGACTCGTTCAGAACCCGGCCGGTGAACCTGACTGGGTGGATCACTCCGTCATACTCTTGACCAAGGACTGCACAAGCGGCCCACGGGTTGGCGTGAGGAATGATTACAAATGGTCGGGTCCGATCCGGGTGTCTCAACAGAGGTGTAGACACTATCTTCCGCTTGAGAATCTCGAATGCCTCTTTGGCTCGGGTCAAGTCACGTCCAGCCTTGATCTGCTCGTCAGTCAATTCGTAGAGTACTGCTGCTATAACTGGGAAATCTTCGATGAACTTGTGATAGTAATTCAGACTTCCAAGGAACGACTGCACGCCTTTCAGTGTTGACGGGAACGGTAGATCTTGGACAGACTTCGCGATCTTCGGTATCGCCCTGATTCCTTCAGCACTGATCTCGTGCGAGAGATACGGGATGGACAGCTTTCCGAACTCGCTCTTTGGCAGACTCACCGAAATATTCCAGTAGCGAAGCCTGTACAAGAGTGTGTTCAGATCGTCACATA
The DNA here is from genome assembly GCA_008079305.1 of Phytophthora palmivora. Classification (NCBI taxonomy): domain Eukaryota; phylum Oomycota; class Peronosporomycetes; order Peronosporales; family Peronosporaceae; genus Phytophthora; species Phytophthora palmivora. Next base: position 26,736 of record VOQZ01000991.1, read on the forward strand.
GTTGATCCCACGTAGGCGCCCCATGCGCAATGTCGTCGATGTACGAACTCCGTCCAAGAACCGGTCCCATTTGGGGCGGGGCCGGGATACTCCGCTTGAACACCGTCATGTGGTCCGTTAGGATCGGGACTTCCTGATCGACTCCTGACGTGCTTCGCTTAGCCTGATCCAAGTTTAAGAATTCCAATACATCTGAATCCACTAGCCTCTCTTCTTCGGGAGGTAATCGGACGAAACCCCAAAGGCAGTTATTGATGACTGCTTGGTATACCAGTGGTGCATTCTTCAGACCGAAGGGCATTCTTACCCATTGAAAGTGTCCAAACGGGCACACGAAAGCCGAAATAAGCTTAGCTCGTTCGGTCATCCTTATTGCCCAAAAGCCACTAGCCATATCTAGCGACATGAACCACATCGCTCTCTCGAAACCAATCAAAAGATCGTCAATCAGTGGCAACGGGTAATTAGACAACTTGATGAAACTGTTCACCACACGGTAGTCAATACACATCCGGATGTCCACTCCATTCTTCTTCAAGACGATCACGATAGGAGATGCCCAAGAGGACTCCGAAAGTTCAATCAGTCCAGTCTCCAATAGCTTCTTGAGTAGCTCGTACACTTTCAAGGCGAGGTGTGGTGCGACCGAACGTGGTCGTTGTGCCACTGGTTTGGCATCTCCCACGTCTAGATCACATACCACTCCTCTGGCCGGCGCAGGTGCAGCATTGCCATCTCCCAGAAATATCTTCCGATGATGCTCCAGTATGGTTCGCAGCTTCCGATCTTCCGCCGGTGTAGTCCTCCCGGGGACACCTACATCTGCTTTTGAGATATCACATTCGGGGCTCAAGTCCTTCAATTCTGGAAGCAGCGCAAGTTCGTCTCGCAACTGTGACATCCGCTCACTACCCTCGTGAATATACACTCCGGGTTCCAAGTCGAGATCTTCCTGGTTGACTCGCATACACCGGGCAAACTCGGCTTCCAACTTCGCTATCGGTGTACTTAGGGGCGCCCCAATCGGAATGTCCTCATCTTCTCCAGAGACCGGTAAAGATATAGGATCTGAGCTGGATGACTCAGAGTCCGACTCGGTCTGTGTAGCTGCGTCCCTGGATTCGGTCGTCTGGGTTGACCCATTCACTTTAGGCCTGGATTGTTCCAACTCGCGTTCGGGCTGCTTACTAGTCGGCTTCCGCAACTGTGCCATCCGAACCATGGTTCCCTCAGGGCTTGGCCTCAGCAGGATCCTGGATGGCCACTGGTATTCCGGGCTCTCGACACATGGAGGTTGTAACGACTCCTCGTAAGCAGCGATCCTACGCTCGAGTCTTCGTCTTTCGGCAGACTTTGTGTTCTCGTAGATAAGCTGCTGCCACTCCTTGTACCTCGGGGACCCTGGGCGGACATACCGTCCAGCCCGTGGGAAATGTCCATATTCCACAATCCTTGCCACTGATAAGTCTGTCCCAATCCAGAGCATTGACTGGGATATGTTCACAACTTTGACTGCGACTGCCCAAGACTTAGTGGCGTAGATGATCTGTGTCACCCACCGGTCTCCGCGGCCTGCCCAAACAACTTCGCGCTGCGGATTGCTCTGACCATACCGTATCTTGACGATGGCATGCTCCCCTGGTTGCAGGTAGGCATCTCGCTCGGGTCGCACGGGCAAATCCAGTCCAACATGGTCCCGATCGGGACCGCCGCACATCATGATGGCTTCTTCATCTGGGAGCTGCACAAGCCCCTCACGCACACACAACCTTACTCCGGCGGCATACATGAAATCCATCCCTAAGAGCACTTCTAGATCTTCACCGATGTTCGTCAACCAAACTTTCATGACATACACCACTCTCATTCCCAGTGTGATTTTGACCATAGCCGTCGCAGTGATATACGTTTGGACTCCGCCCAAACCTGATACTTTAATCGGGTCCGGGAGCATCTGAAACTTTAGTTTCAACCTACGCGCAAGGTCCAAGCTAATCATACTTCCAGACGCCCCCGAATCGAGCAAGATTCGGGTCCGTTCGTTATTCACTGTTCCATGCACCATAGCAACGCCGTGACTATCGCTTGACTCATGGTTTTCCCACCATCCATACTTCTGACCGGGTTGTAATCTGAACTCGACTGGTAGATCATCTTCAGACGAGAATGGATATATATGGTCAGAGTCGGTAGGTTCTCCTTGAATCATAGTCATGCATTGTTGTTATCTGGTTTCTTCACTCTCAATTCTGGTCCAACGTTTGCCAACACACACAATCCTTGGGGTAGCTTAAGCCCGTCGCGTTCTGGATCCCCATCCAGCGGGCTTGTTAGTTTAACTGCTTCCCCGGACTGTCCTTCCCGTCCAGCAGTTTCCTGAGGACATCGGGAGGTAAGCCTGTTAGCGTGCCATTCCGAGCGAGAGCTTTCACGGCTTGCATCATCTCGTATTCTTCGCACTGGTCACCGTGATACTTGCCACAATACGAACATGTACGGACCTTGCAGCTATAGCCTGGATGGCCTTCTCGGCCGCATCGATCGCACAGCACGTCCTTCCAGCAATTCTTCTCTCTGTGTCCGAACTTCATACACTTCTCACAGAACTCGTTCCGATCGGGATTGTCTCGTCGGGGTGACTGCCACCCCGGGCGAGGCGACTGCCATCCTTGCTGAGGAGTAGACTGCGGTGGACGCCATCCTGCATTCTCCATCGCGCGGTAGACTGCGCTCCGGATGTCCTGTTCAGACAACGCATTGGTCTCCGGGATTGGCCCCACAGGGGCTCCCCGCTCGGTGATCTTTACCTCCGGTTTGGCGGATACTTCTTCCACTTCGTCGTCGAAACGTACATGCCCTTCAGACTCCCATCCGCCTTCGTCTTCGCTCACACTCACAAATGCACGGCTTCTGGACTTGAAACGGGTCGGAGTCGTATTATCTGCTCGGAAATCGCGCTTCTGCGATGAGGAACTGTCATATCCCCCATCCAGACCCAGGTCTTCGTTCTGCTTCAGCACAAACTCCAAATCTTCCAAGTAGCGGAACCGCTGGTTGCGTAGAACAACCTTAAGCTGAGAATCCCTCAAGTTCTTTATGAACCGCTTGATGTGTTCACCTCGTTCCTTCTTCGACTTCCGGAAACGAACATCGGCCTTCACGCCAGCTTCATTGAGCCTGTAGAAGAACTCCAATGCACTCTCAGACGACTTCTGTCTCATGGTGAAGTAACGCTCAGGTTCAGATGTACGTGCCTTCAGATACATGCGCCTAAACTCCGACGACATCCTCTTCCAATCTTGGAGCACGTGTTTGGGGAGTTGTCCTCGCCAATTACGCACGGGTGACGACATCTTCATCTTCAGTTCACGCAAATTGACTTGGTCAGTCCAACCCCCTTGGGCCGACATGTTAATGAACTTCTCCCACCAATTCTTCCGATCTCCGATCGAGGCCTTCTCGTCGAACATCCCCAGCGTGGCGGAGTTGATATACGGCCTGAAGGTGAACATCGTGTTCCCAGCTTTGGATGTAGACGGCAATGCCAGTGATGACTTGACTTCCTCGCCTAGCTCATCACCCGAACTGCTGCTTGAGCTGCTGTCGCCCTCTGACTCTGAGCTTGAACTGCCACTCGAGTCTGACGGGTCATTACTCTGGCGCGTCCGCTTATGTGTCGACTTCTTCCGCTTGAGGCTGGTGCTTAGCTTTCCACTCCTTCTCGTAAGCGTCTTCCCCGCAGATTGGGGTACTTTGGTTCGCCCCTGCGTCCTCGGCGCTCCGGTAGCAGCGGTGCTGGCATGAGGCTCGGTCTTAATCTCCTTCGGCGCTACGGTCCCAGCAATTCGAGCGAAGTCGGCCTCTGGCAGTGTCGCACGCAACTGATCGAGGACTGTTCTCGGAACGTTCTTCAACCCAGATTGTGACTGGTCGCCGTGCCCTTTCCCATGATTACGCTCTGAGACATGGTTGCCCGTTTAGGGTCACCACTGTTTGCTCGCGTGGTGGTTGCTGGTTTAGGGTCAGCCGTTGCGTAATCCGATTGGACTTGGGCTGATGACGCGCGTAAGTCACGGATCTGTCCCGCTTGGAATTCTTGGATGTTCCGGGCAGTGACACGCTCTTCTTCCCGCACGATCTCCAACGCCTTGAGCTTCCGCTCCACGTCTTCCAGGCCTTGTTGGGCTTGCGCCGTCCAAGCGGCGCGCTCGGCTTCGAGCTTCGCGTCTGCTTCGGCTTGCCGCTGCTGCAAGTGCTGCGCGGCGGCGGCCTCCGTGCGCTCGCGTTCAGCCTTCGCGGCCTGTTGGACTGCAGCCTGGATAGCGGCCATGACGCCCGGAGAGTTCAAGTCCGGAGCGGTCGTCCGAAGAGCACTCTCGTGCAGACGTCGCTCCGCGTCCCGGGCTCGGCGTTCGGCATCCAGTGCTTCCCGTTTGGCCTCATCCAACTCGCGCTGAAGTTGGCCACTTTGACTTGGTGGATGGCCGGCAGAGACCTTCTCATCCAGTCGGGCCATGGCGGCGGTCAACTGCTGGACTTGGTGAAGCGTGGACACCACAGCCTCCGCTGCTCCAGACGACATCGAAGAGCCTGATCGATGGGACCTCCCAGATCGGCTAGAATAGCTCGACTGGGAGTGGCGTCTCGACATGCGTCTGGACGAACCTCGATGCGAACTCTGACGGCGGCTGTAACCACCGAGGCTGGACTCTTCATCCGACTCACCAAGTGACGCCCTCCGTCTGGACCCTCGGTGTGACCTCCGGCTGCGCTTGGAATCAAGTGACCTAGACGGCCGTGCACTCGCTTCCGAAGCAACCTCCGTCATGGTGACATCTTGCTGGTCAGGAAGAGTGACGAGTCCTGAGGTCTCCTGGTGAATCAACTGGAAACCAGTCTCTCCACCTTCGACGGCGGACACACTCGGACCTTGGACGGTCATCGCCATCGCCCCATACCCAACCGACGGCATGTGAGTCAGCGCGCTGTGTCCGAATGCTGACGCCGCGGACGACGACGAGCTGTTCCTGGACACATACGATCCGGCCGATCCGGACGTCACTTCTAGGGACGACACATCTGAGGTACCGACCAAACTCGGGACAGGGTCCGAAGTCGTTCCTCTAGATGCGTCGTCTCGTGTGGACGTCCCTGACGATGGCAACTGCGACGGGAGTGACGCGAGCAAATCCTCAGGTCGTGGTGGATGATGCTGCGGACGCTTGGACGACGGCTCTCCGATGGACGACCCGCTTGGACTGCGTACGGATCGAAGACCGGCCGTCCTCAATCGCAGGACATAGGTCCGCCCAAGGACAGCAATATCAGACATCAATAGATCTCCGTCTTCATCCTCCGCATGGTACTCCAACACTGGTACACCTTCCGTCCTCGCTTGGTCCTCCGATGCCAGTTGGACACTAAACGTCGCACCTTCAGCCAACAAACGCCATTCGACAAGTTCGGCAGCGAGTAGTCGCTGCAGGTCTGTAGCCAAACTCTGCACGGCTTCCGGTGAGACCATGGACGCTTGAGCTTGGAACCATTCGGGGATCAGATTCGGAATTGGAAACCCGCTTGAGATAACAGCGTCTGAAGAACAGCGACGCATTCCCTGGGCGAGAGCATCCCGAGTGGAACTTGGGCTCCAGCGAGGTCCTGAGCGGTGGCCAGATCCCGACGGACTGGGGCCATCTCTTCGACCCACGGACGAGCTACATCCTCAGCCGCAGTTCGCGCAGCCAAATACTTCGACGTAGTGAGCGCAGCATTCATCCACGCAAGCGAGTCCGGGAGAACTTCTGGCCAAGTGTACTCGACACTCGGCGGCGATATCTGTCCGGACTGCTCCTGCTCCCACCGGGCGACTTGTGAAGCAGCATACTCCCGCGACACTCGTTCCTCCGGCTGGTCTCTTGTCAGCTCCGCATGCACTTCCACACCTCGGACAGTCATCTCTTCCGGAACCGGCGGCAACGACGCCACTTGGACACTCGAGCTCACTTCCAGCGACACATCTTGAACGGGCGGTGAGGAGTCCGAAACTCGACCCTCCACCCGGGGCTCTTCCACATTGGCGCCTCCCACAGACGCCTGATCGGGCTCATCCAGACCGGACTCACCCTCAACAGTCTTCGACTTGGACTCAGACTCTCCGTCCGCCGACACTTGGTGCGCGTCGTCTTGAACGGCCGTCTGGGTCTCCGCCGAAGCCCGCTTCGCTTCCAAGGCTGCCTGACGCTTCGCAGCGTTTGCCTTCCTCGCAGATCGCTCAACCTCTTCCAGCGACTCCTGCTCGGGCGGCGGCAACCCTTGGACCCTCCGGGACTGTCGCGACGCCTCCACGCGCTCGCGACCTCCGCGTCCCCCACGTGTGCTTGCACCTCTTCCAGCTGCCATAGACACTGGTTAAGGAGTTAGTACACCCAGTAACCTAGACTTCAAATATAAACAACTCGCGGTGAAATCCCTGGTTCGAATCCGGGCACGCGCACCAGCTGTGACGAGGCGGGTGAACGCCTGAATCGTCCAGGTGTATAGTACGCGTTCCAGATGGGAACTCCGTTTGGGGTATTCCAACTAGAACAACCTCGGCTAAATTACTTCAACCGAGGTGGCGTGTGTCCTTGTGTCAATCCCTATAGGTTCGTTTGTCTTCGTAACCAGGGAAATGCACCGCAGGTGAGTTGTCTTCTAGATGTAGGTCTTGGTCGCAGGGCCGAACGTAACTTCTTAATACGTAGCCTCCACAGCAGTTAACCAGATATAAACAATAAACAACTAATCAGAGTTATATACAATATGCAGCCTCTCCTTATTCTTTCGGACCGTGGAAAGGTCGGTCACTTCACTAGTCGACTGGTCGCAATTCCGGGATACTAGTCAATCCCGGCCGACCTTCTTCTAAACGCGCACCACTCCCAATATAGGAGAAATTAACGTAAGCAATACAATCCCTTCACTCAACAGTACTTTCGTTCAAACTCTTACGTTGAGACTGATACAACAACGCAAAAGGTAATCGGTTGAGAATATGAAATGCGGGACCCCTTTCGGAGAGACAACCGCAACTAAGATATGGAATGGGCGGTTCACTCCGAATGTGTGGTAAGCCACACCCGGTCCCCAACCCAATGTGGCCTAGAATACTTACGAGAGCTCCACGTTGGATGCCTTGCCACACGCGCCTTCACACCACACCTAACCGGGCCTCCTGGTATACTTCTTCAGGCAGGCTTGTCCGGGTCGCTTGTGGGTTTCTCGGTAAAACGAACTCTGATTATATGTTATCTGTCCTATCTTTGGTCTAGCTGTAATGCATGCATGCACACTTTAGACTTACTTTCAGTATACCTTCGCTTGCGTCATCATTGATGTGTGTTTCACATTCAGTGTGTCTTCGTCTGCGTCATCATTGATGTGTGGTTGCTTGATCTTGGGATCTTGTTGGATCTGTCGACTCTTGGTTCTGGTTGACTGATGGTTCTTCTTCGACTGTTCTTCAATACTTCCTTGCACAGAAAGCAGATCTTCGTCGGCTGACTTGGTGTAGCTATGATGAGTCTCTTCATCTAGACTTGGTACGTCCAGACATCTTCGTTCAGACTTCATCTCTCTCTTGGACCATCTTGGCCTTACGCTTGGTGACAGTAGTGTTTGATGATCTTCAATGGGGACTCATTGTCTTCATGTACTCGTATGAGTGTGAGGCCATGTCAAGACTAGGTGGCTCGATCAACTATGCTTAGTTGAGAGCTCTTCCGCGCCTTTTGAGCATAACCTGTCGTCGGGAACTTGGTACCATCCAGACTCCTTCGTCTGGGTTCTCTTACGTTTGGGATACCTGGGCCCTCCATGGCCTTCCCACACTCCAATCACTTTCCACAACCCATTTGTCATCCACTTGTCACACGAAACTGGCCTTCTGATCCACCAATCAGGACCCGTTTGGGCGGGACTCGGAAAAATCCAGAGTCACATCGTGTCATCAGAATCCATTCGGTCGCACCTGGTACACCTAAAACACCAGCTTGCCCATCGCCCCATCCATGGATCCACAGGTCACTTATGCTGATACCAGTAATGCACAGGCACTTCCGATACGGGAGAATGGGTGGAGTAGTCCTTTCGTGTCCGTCCCATGCTGGCAGCTGCCGCCTTAATTAAATCTGCCACCTGGGATTTCTTAAGCGTCTTGGTACTTGGTATCGAGGTCAAGTATGGGCCGAGCTTCTTGCCCTCGGCTTCCCACGAGCCTCGGACGCTCAGACACCGCTGCGATGCCTCCACCGGGCAGATAAGTGCGTTGTCCGATTTGTAGTGTCGTATTGTGACACCCCTGACCAATGCGGTCTCCTTTGTGGGACTGAAATACCACTTCGACGGAGCGAATACCCTTACCCTCAGGTTTGACCTGATGACCTGGCTATCACGGAGAATCACGTTTGTAGCTTTGATACAATGTGTTCTACCCAACCCGGTCGAGTTGTCGATGGTCCCGGGGCCCAAGCTCGGAGCATCTATCCAAGAAGAAGAACCCCAAGACGATCGATCCCCACAGCAGTGTGGCCTGTCGGTCTGGTTCTCCTAGGATTCCCACATCTTGAGCAACATCGGT